>OZ030397.1:18297764-18413416 GCA_964023965.1 Melinopterus prodromus
AACAAACAATCAAATTGGTGATCTTATTTTATTTGAAATTTGTATTTTATAATTTTGCGCACTACAGCGGCACGTTCCATAGTGGTTCTCCAACCTCTGATGAGATCAGCTGTTTTCGAATGTGACAACACAAAAAAATATTTGTCAAAATCCTGGCTACTATGTAATTTCATATCAATGCAGATGCGACCGATCTCGATCAAATAGAATTTGCTCTTGAAGGTAAACTATTAATTTTACCAAAAACAGTTATAGGCATAAAATATTCAAAATTTCCTCTACTTTAATTTATTAATTAACTATTTTGTCGAAATTACAGAAATGGCGGCTCATTTCCAAAATCCTTGAAAAAGGCTTAGGATAAACTAAAAAGCTAAACTATTAATTTTACCAAAAAATGTCATAGGCATAAATTATTCAAAATTTCCTCTGCTTTAATTTATTATTTAACTATTTTGACGAAATTACAGAAATGGCGGCTGATTTCTAAAATCCTTGAAAAAGGCTTGGAGTAAACACCCAGTTCCTTTGGACCCTTTTGAACCAAAAACTTTTCAACTCTAAGTTTGGTCATGAAACTTCTAAATATGAAGTTCCGTGCCGAAACCTTTAGTAGTTTCTCCGGAAATGAATTAACAAAAATTGGGTACACACACACACACACACACACACACACACACACACACACACACACACACACACACACATACACACACACACACAGACATTTTTTTGTACCTTGGTCAAAAATGTTCAGGGGACCCATAAAGACCTATTTCCGCTAAAATCTCAAATTTTTTTTTCGGCACGATTACAATACTTTACATACTGCGTATGATAAAGTAAAAATGCAATTAATCATTATAAAATATTTATAAACGTGGATAATGTAAATGGATAGTGCATAGGCGTTTTTGATTAATCTGGGTTAAATAATATCACAAAAGTTTTAGAAATGGGCGAGCTAAAAATGCCAAAAAATTGACTTTATGCGGATTTCTAATAGCAAACATAATTCCCAGCACTGATAGCGTTTATATTAAAGTGGTGTTAAAACAGAACAAAAACAAAAACACAAAAACATGACGCGATTGGTGAAGGAGTCGTGTTCAGCGCAAAGAAATCTATCAAAACCACCTATTAGGAAAATACGTCTAAAACGAAGGATTTTTAATTCCGTTTTTCTCAGAACTGTAAGGCCAAATACTTTTTGGCTGGTTCAGCGTGTTCCCCTGATCCCGGCCCCACGAAATAACAAGAAACACAGTTTTCTATGAACGATTGGGTAAACTGTCCCGAAGAAAATAACAAAAACAACTATAATAGAGGAACAGTCTAATTTTCCATCAACAATAATGAAATAAATAATATAACGCAATTTTTCAAAAGCATACTTCATTTTTTGTTCATAACTTACTTAGTTGTTAATAAATAACATCATTTTAAGACGATTCTTTGGTATATGAATAATATTCAGTACACTTCAACTTAAATGTTATAACCGACTGAAGTATATGAATATTAGATATATTTCTTACATAATTTACAGCGTACAGGAAAAAAACAATTCAATTGTTCTGGCGACGCATCCCTTTATTTACATGTCTAAAAATAACCTGATTGTTATTCGATAACGCGATAAAACAAGGTCCACCACAAAATAAAAATAGCGCATATAGCGCCAAGATTCAAGTGCAAGGTTAGCTTTTCTTACCTCTGGCAGCTCATCGGGTACCTTTCCCATCCATGTCAGCGAAAGTATGGAGCAATCGCTCTTTGCGTTGACGGTCCTTTCAAAGTGGAGATGCATGGTCTGCTAAATAACTTCAATACAACGAAAATTGTCAGCATACTTCGGTAGAACTTAGGTCCGGAGTACCTACGGGCACCATGCTCTTTTTTGTTCAGATTTGGCAAGGATAATGCGTAAAAATTATGAATTAATTCACAAGCGAGCGCGGAGTTGTGTTACGTGGAGTACGCACTGGAAACTGATCCGGTGCGGACTGACGGTAAGTTCGGTGTGCTGCACAAGGCGTCTATTGATTTTGAAATCGAGGAAATTTCTGTATACTAGAGGAAAACCACGCTCAGCGGCCGGCGTAGCGGCACGATTCTGGCGGAGGCGCAATGTTCACCCCTAAAATGGCGCACGCTCAGTGCGTCCAGAGTCCACACGGTGCCTGCTCGACGTACAGGTACCTACAGAAGGATCAACTAAATATTTAAATGTTTGTCGTGTACCGCCTATTATTTCTGGCAAATATTAAATGACTTGTAAACTAGCAACTTGAATTGTGGCAATGAAGGTGGGTTTGACAGTAAGAAGCAAATTACAAAACCGTCATAGGGTGGTATGAATAAAAATGAAACCATAATTGCTCAATGCTCAATATTTTGAAGTAAATACGCCTTACGATATAAGAATACTCTCTGTGAGTACATGCTCATATTTCGTATGAATAAAATAAAGCCTATTTGAAGTCTGACGTAGTCGTTTCAAATTTTGCACAAACATATCTATGCCGGTTATAAACACCCTAAAAACCACTCCCAACATACACGTTCGCCGTTATTTCCGCCCTACCGCAAAACGTCCACAATTTAAAAATTTTAGCACTTATTCAAAATTTATCCTTATGAAAATCTGAACAAAAAGGTACATTCCAGTTTTTCTTAAATCCAGTGGTTCTCGCACTGCACGGTTGTCGATTCTGCTTCGCTTGCTGGCCAAAATTAAAAAGAAAGTTGCGGATTTGTAATTCAATCTTAAAAAATCAGGTTATAATAGATTCTTAGAACATCTCGTAGAAAGGTTTATATTGGGTGGTGATTATAACGCCAAACATCCAGACTGGGGTTCCAGACTGATAACTACAAAAGGGAGGGAGCTGAGAAAAGCAATCCAAGAAAGAGGATGTCGATTCCATTCTACAGGTAAGCTCACCTATTGGCCTATTGACCAGGACAAAACCCCGGATCTTTTAGACTTCTTTATTACAAGATAATTTTCACCAAACCTCATTGATATTGAGGAGAACTTTGATCTTAACTCTGATCTCTGCGCAGTACTACTGACTCTAAGCGAAAGCATACTCAAAAAGGAATGTACCCAACCTTGACCAATAAAACTACAGACTGAGTAAGCTTTGAAATAGAGCTTGAAAACACAATACAGCTAAATATCCAGCTTAAAACCAGAGATCAGCTCGACGTAGAAGTCGAGAAATTCATCAACACCATCCAGAAAGCCGCTTGGAACAACACTAAAGAAATGACCCACAGAACTATTGGAAATAATTATCCTATGGAAATTAGAGAAATGATCAAACAAAAAAGACGAGCTAGAAGAAGATGGCAGCAGTCACGAGATCCAGCTGACAAAACTATACTTAAAAATACATCCCAACAACTTAAACGCGAAATGCAAAACTAAATGAGGCATCATTGGAATCCTTCTTAACTAAATTGACTCCCGATAAAGAAACAGATTACTCACTGTGGAAAGCACTGAGGAAATACAAGAGGCCAGTGGCCCATGTCCCACCTATACGACGAAGAGACGGCACCTGGGCAATAGACAATAAACAGAAGCCTGAAGTTTTTGCGAACATCTCAACAGAACTCTTCCAGCCTCACACCATCGAATCAGAGCCAATCACGAATGAAGATATAACCTATGAAGAAGAAGCCATACAGCTTGTTACTCCAAAGGAAGTTGCCAGAGAAATCAAGACAAACCTGAATCCAAAGAAGGCACCTGGATATGATCTTATCACAGGAGAAGTTCTTAAGCATTTCCCTAAGAAAGGTATTGTTATGCTGACGTATCTACTAAATGCATACTTCAGACTAAAATACGTCCGACATGTCTGGAAAGTAGCAGAAGTTATCATGGTACAAAAACTAGGCAAACCACCGAACGAAGCCAAATCATATTGCCCAATATCACTGTTACCAATGATATCGAAGCTCTTTGAAAAGTTGGTTCTAAAGAGAATGAAACCTATCATTGAGAGAAAGGAACTAATTCCTAATCACCAATTTGGCTTTAGAGAAAAGCATTCGACTATAGATCAAGTCCATAGAATAACAGATATCGTAGAGAAAGCATTAGAAGCAAAGCTTATTTGCTCAACAATCTTTCTTGATGTGACACAAGCTTTCGATAAGGTTTGGCACGAAGGATTGATACACAAACTAAAGAGTATGCTACCTTTAGAATACGCGGAGCTGCGAACATCCTACGTATCTGATAGACTATTCAGAATAAAACAGATCGCTAAATACTACATACCTAATGTAAAGATTAACGACGCCATAGTTCCACATGAGAACAGTGCAAAGTATTTGGGTATGACTCTGGATACAAAACTAAGGTGGAAAGAACACGTTAAGAAGATAAGAGTAGAGCTTGGCCTCAAATACAGAAAACTCTACTGGCTTCTGGGAAGAAACTCTCAGTTGACAGTACAGAACAAACTACAAGTTTGCAACCAAATACTAAAACCGATTTGGTTATACGGCATCCAGCTTTGGGGTTACGCGAAAAACTCCAATATATAAGTAATCCAGACTTTCCGAAATAAAGTACCTACTAAGGAATATGGTTCCTTGGTACATACAGAATATTAATAATAATAATAATAATAAAGCTCTTATTACCCAAAAATAACTACAAGTTATTACAGAAAGTCAGAAAAAACAAACAATAAAGAAATAGCGCAACTCAAACCGACAAAAGTACTCGGAAAAATCAAAAAAATCTGATGTGGCCAGGCACATGACTTTATCATACAATATATAAAATTAAGAGTTTAGCTGCATGAGAATCTATTATATTGATATAAATCGTAGGTATTGTCAAAGCATCAGCATTTGACACTACCTACACTACGTCATTAGAATAATAGTTATTTATGTCCCAAATGCCGAAAGTACGGAATAGCGCGACGAGCGGTGATGCGGCGCGTCACCGAAGGCGGAGTGTCGCCGTCGCATGTGAACGAGTAGCGCTATCTAGTTTTTGGCAGGAGCGACATCAACGTTTATTGTGTTGCTTTTTAAGAAATACGTATTTAAAAAAAAAATAAATAAAAAATTTCTGTATAGTAAATGCTAGGTTGGTACCACTTTGACGAAACGTCAAATTTAAAGGTGCGTTGCGATTGGTAGGTAATGGTAGCTAATGGCGGTGGTAGAATACGAAATTATAGTATTTCTTACATGTCGTGATAATGACACATATTAGTTTGCATGTACATAAACATGAGTCACTATCAATTTTCTATTGGAAATACTATAACGGCGTCTGCTACCACTGCCATTATCAATAATGAAAACGCACCTTAAAAAGGTAATTCAAATTCTGACAGATTTATATTTGTTCATGACACATCCCTACCAACATACTAAAATAAAACTACACTCATCGCTATACTTTATTTATAATTTTCTCAATGTATCGTTTTTAGAATTAGATATAAAGACGGGTTGATATTTCTTATCAACAAACAATCAAATTGGTGATCTTCCTTTATTTGAAATTTGTATTTTATAATTTGCCGCACTACAGCGGCAACGTTCCATAGTGGTTCTCCAACCTCTGATGAGATCAGCTGTTTTCGAATGTGACAACACAAAAAAATATTTGTCAAGATCCTGGCTACTATGTAATTTCATATCAATGCAGATGCGACCGATCTCGATCAAATAGAATTTGCTCTTGAAGCTAAACTATTAATTTTACCAAAAAATTTCATAGGAATAAATTATTCAAAATTTCCTCTACTTTAATTTATTAATTAACTATTTTGTCGAAATTACAGAAATGGCGGCCCATTTCCAAAATCCTTCAAAAAGGCTTAGAATAAACTAAAAAGCTAAACTATTAATTTTACCAAAAAAAGTCATAGGCATAAATTATTCAAAATTTCCTCTACTTTAATTTATTATTTAACTATTTTGTCGAAATTACAGAAATGGCGGCTCATTTGCAAAATCATTGAAAGAGGCTTAGAATAAACTAACAGTTCCTTTCGACCCTTTTGAACCAAAAGCTTTTCAGCTCTAAGTTTGGTCATAAAACTTCTAAATATAAACTTTCGTCCCGATACCTTTAGTAGTTTCTCCGGAATCGTCGTCACAAAAATCGTTTACACACGCACACACACACACACACACACACACACACACACACACACACACACACACACACACACACACACACACACACACACACACACACACACACACACACACACACACACAGACATTTTTTTGTACCTTGGTCAAAAATGTTCAGGGGACCCATAAAGACCTATTTCCGCTAAAATCTCAATTTTTTTTTTCGGCATGATTACAATACTTTACATACTGCGTATGATAAAGTAAAAAAAAACCAAAAACATACGGTAAACAACAAAGCAGATGATTAATGTTCCCCGCTATACAGCACAAACTCATCCACCGAGTAGAAAGCTTCTCTCAAGAGCAAGTCTTTTAAATATGACTTGAATTTGCCAATTGGTAAGTCCCGCACCGAAGCATCCAAACTATTATAAAATTTTATTCCCTGGTAAAAAGCTGACTGTTGGGACATTTTTAATTTATGCAAAGGAATCTCCAATTGCTGGATATTTCTTGTCATATAGCCGTGGATATTACTTCGATTGTCGAAGTCAGATATATTGGTTTTAATGTAAATCAGAGTGGTAAATATATAAAGACAGGGAATGGTTAAAACCTTGAAACTCTTAAAGAAACGCCTACAATGATCCCTATGATCTGCACCTGCCAGCACTCGCATAACTCTTTTCTGCATAACAAATACTCTGTTTGCATAACTCGTAGAGCCCCACAAAAGAATTGAAAAGTTCACAGTACCCTGGAATAGAGCATAATACAGACTTAAAGCTGCCTCGGCATTAACGATTTCAAAAAATTTTCTTATTTGGTAAGTAATGGTGTTTAACCTTTTGCAGAGAAAATCAATGTGGTGTTTCCAGTTTAAGCCGGGGTCTATGAGAACTCCCAGCAATCGTATGGATTGCTCATTATCCGGTCTTGGCATAAAAATAATTTGTTGTGTCTTATCAGTGTTTAGTTTTAACATGTTGCTGTTGAACCAATTTATAACTTCTTTATCAACTAATTCATTGAGTTCTTTTGCCGAATTAATCACTGTTGTGTCATCAGCAAAGAGAACAGTGTCGCAAGACGACAAGTTATAGGGCAGATCATTGATATACGCAAGGAAAAGTATCGGGCCCAAAATTGAATCCTGTGGAACACCCTGGTTTATAGTTCGAACATCTGACTGCAAATTTTGATGAAAAACTACTTGTTGTCTGTCGCCAAGATAAGATTTGAACAAATCCAAACACAAACCCCTAACACCATAATACTTTAACTTTACAAGTAGTGTCTCATGACACACCACATCAAACGCCTTACTCAAGTCCATCAGCAATGCGGAAGACTTTTTCCCTCTATCGAAACCTTTTATGACACTATCAACCGTTTTCAACAAGGCTTTGGTAGTTGATCTATCCTCAAGATAGGCAAACTGGCTCTCACTAAATAAAGAGTAACTCTCAAAGAAGCTTGTTAATCTCTCCTTGAGGAGTAGTTCAAACACCTTAGATAGCACAGCTAAAATAGCAATGGGTCTGTAGTTTGAAGGGTTGTCCCTACGGCCCTTTTTGGAAATAGGCAATATTTTTGCAAACTTTAATTGTGTTGGAAAGTAGGACTGCTCAAAACATTTATTTATAATGCCTGCCAAAGGTGCAGCTATAATAGGTGCCACAAACTTTAAAACTTTAGCTGTCATACCATAAACATCTGCCGTTGTGCTATCCTTCAATTTGGCAATAACATTAAAAACCTCTAATTCATTTGTAGCCTCTAAAAAGAATGAGGAATTGTTGCATTTAGCACTTTTCTGTAAATAGTACTCAGCCGAAAGTATAGTCTTAGGAATCTGATTAAGTATAGACTTAGGAGTATCAACAAAATACTCGTTAAATTTCAATGCCAAAATATGATCACTTGCATCCGTTCTAGGTTTTAAGTTTAAATTAGAATTTATTAATTGCCAATCTCCTTTGCTCTTGTTGGATGACTCAGAAAGAAAAGCACTATTTGTTAGTCTCTTCGCTTGTTGGACCTCGCGGCTGTACTCCTTTTTATATTTCATGAAAATGTTTGCAGATTCCTTGGATTTTGTGGCTTTTTGTATATTGAGAGTTGTTCCCTCATTTGTTTGATGTTGTCATTAAACCATTTAGGTTTAGTGTAAACACTGGAAGAACGTCCCTCTCTAATAACAAAACTCTTATTAAAGCAAGCCGTAAAGGCATTGAAAAAACTATCAAACAACATCAAGGAAGAGTCTGCGCTGCACAGCTGGTCCCAATCAATCATCGATAAATCATTATAAAAACACAAAGACTCAGGTTGCTAATCAACCTATAGCTATAACAGACCGTTTTCTTTGGTAAACAAAAGTTACATTCAAATGATACAGCATAGTGGTCTCCCAGAAAAGACTCAAAAACAACTGGTGTTGACATCTGGCTAATTAGACTTGTAAAAACATTGTCAATACACGTAGACGTATCTGATGTTTCGCGAGTAGGCACAAATACCTTTTGATGTAAATTAAAAGATTTACACACATCCATCAGATCCGTACGATGTCCAGATTCAACTAAGAAATTAATATTGAAATCACCAAGCAATATGATGTTGCAGTTTAAGCCCTCCACTGAGAGCAGCAATGACTCACGATTACGCAAGAAAAGCGCACAGTTTCCCTCGGTTGATCTGTACACCACCAACACAACAAGATTAACCGCCTTAATCACAATTCCACATACTTCAATATCCAATTCAATGTTTAAGTCATCTGGTATTTCAAGACTTTCACAGGTTATAGATTTTCTAACATATATGCACACTCCACCTCTTTTACGGGTACGTCTACAGAAACAGGACGCTAAATAATAATTTTCCAACGCAATCGACTGCAGTCTATCAGTATCAAACCAGTGTTCCGACAGACAAACTACGTCAGGACATGTTTCACTTAAATGCGATTGAAGTCTATATAATTTTGAATTCAACCCCTGAATATTAACATAGAAAAAAGAACTCAACGCTAGGTGTGTACCTGAGGTGTCGGAGCACTCTGAAAATTTTTATTCTTATTCACAACGCCATCAGATTTTTTGAAATAAAAACGGTTAATGAATACATCAGCAGGCCAGAAATCTGGTGTAATTACTGTGTCTGCTACAGACTGGGGTACACCAACCTTGAAAGAAGAGTAGTCTCCATCTACATACTTTGGTAGTGACCTGCATCGTGATCTTGGTGTCCCACAAGTCATCCAAGAGATAAAGAGATTCGCCACTAAGCATGAATCTCGCCTAAGCCATCACGTCAACGTAGGGGCCCTGCAGCTATTGGACAAGCAGAATCTAGTGAGAAGACTAAAAAGAACTAAACCGTTCGAACTAGTGAATCAGTGAAATGTGTAAAAAGCAGAGCACAGTGAGTGAAGTATTAGTGCTTCTTGTTTAGGACAAAGTAAATATAAGACATCAGTGGATAGCCTATTAGAGAGAAGTACCTAGTTTTAAGAATTAAGATTTAAATTGATGGTTGATCTTTTAGATTAGTCTCAATATGTTAAGCTCCTTATGCTTATTTAAACAAAAAAAATAATTCATACTGTACTCAGTTTCTTAACAAGTTTGTCGTCAAAATTTCAAAAGCTCGGGTATGGCACCTTACAAACTGAACTTTACGCTCAGTGGCAAAAGTGCATAACCATTCACAAATTCATCTCTGCCACTGTGAGCGCATGTTTACGTTAATTTTTGTCAATTATTTTGAATTGCTACAATGGTGGAGACGTGTGGTTGTGCGTACTACTTTCTGGAAGTTGTACTGACCTAATAATTTCTTTTTTTTAACGCTTAATAAAATTAAGTTTCACCATAAGGTAATAAAAAAGTACGAAGGAGTACGACTGGATTCAGTGTTCTATTGCTCAGTTTCAACCTTATAGTTTTAGGATTTGTTGGAGTTATGTGCCACTTTTTTGCCGGAAAGTCTTTTTATGTTGTTGAAAAGAGCCCCTTGTCATGAACATAAGCCTACCTGACATATTCTATGGTATCAGTTATAATTTCCGGAACATACCGGAAATAACTGTCATAACTGCATTCGGATTTGGAATCTCAAACGGGAACCTACGTCGTGTGTGGTATCATTGCATAGGTATTTTAAATAAAAACAACTTTTATTTGAACAACAATTTTCTAAACCGTACGGGTCACAACAGATATATGTATAAGCTGTGATCAGATGCACAATGCACGTATTCTTGTTATATTTTGTTAGTAGTGCAGAGACGTGATAGCATGTCGATAGCTAACGATTTAGCGCGTCGGATGACAAAACCTTAAACCCAACAAGTGACCTGTCCAACAAAGGATAGCACGAGATCATATTCGCCTGAACGACCAAATGTAGAGGGCGCTGCAAAAAATTGTTATGGCCGCTCCGGACGGGATACGTCATACAATAACAACATACAACATATTAGTCGATATAACTTCAATCAGTCTTAGCAGCATTTTTAGTTATATACAGAACAAGAAAAACTCAAAAAAAGTACTTTGAAGAAGGCAAAAACTGTTTGCGGCTGGACATACTATTGGTTGCGGTTATATTGGCGAAAATCGCGAAGTGTCTAACCTCAAAGTTAGCAGTTGAGCGGCATATTGTAGAAATTCTATTTTAAAATGCAAATGGTATGTAATGATAATAATCTTCGTAATAATTTTTAAATACAAGTTACTGGGTTTTAGAATACAAGCAGTGGAAATGCAGATGCTCCTGCAAATCGGGTGCAAACCATAAATGCAAGCATAATGGGGATACCTTCATTATTTACAAGTATTTAAACATTGTAGAGTAAAGCAACTATTATTATTCATAAAATTGTGTACAGCTTCGATAACCTGATATATTACGTTATACAGACGCCAAACAAGTTTGGGGAAAAAAGGAAACGTTTGTAATTTGATCCCCTTTTCTAAGAAGGAAAAACCAATTAAATGAATCTGAAATTGCTAGAGCAAAAGCGCATGTCGATCGAGTCGTGCAAAGAATTATACTTTTTCGATTGTTTCGAAACGTAACGTCAAATGTAAAAAATTTATTTAAGCGTGGTCCGTCCACTGAAAAATTTTCGTAACGTACATATGTGTAGTAGTAATGTAAACTTCATACAGTTTAAATAAAAGCTCTATTAAGTTTGTTTTTATTTTATTAATTCAGAAAAAGAGAACACTTATGAATATTATTACATAAAACGTAATATTTTGTTAAAGAAAATGGTTGGAGAATCAATCAAATCGGGATTGTAAAATTGGACAAATTGGTTATGCAAGAGGGCTTCCATCGTCCATATATACATAGCCAAGATTTTTTATGTAAAGCCAGCACCTGCCCCTATTAACTCGGATAATTGAGAACTGTTATGTTCATTACAACTGTTGACATAATATTTTCCTTGGTTGTTTCTTCTATTTGTCTATTACGATCTCTACAACAACATTAATTATTTAATTTCACTTCACAAAATATAGTCACTTATCTACCTCAACGATTTTTTAGCTTTCTACCAGAAGTGCATTACGCTTTATTCCAAACGACGTTTTTGGAAGGTACAAGAATGCGTGGATTGTTCCTCTCTTCAGCTTCCGATTTTGTTAGGTTAGGACGGCAATATTAAAATAATACTGAATTTGAATAAGTAATACCTATGCAGAACAAAAGTGATGCCAATTACTCACCTCGATTGAAACATAGTCCAACATAGTCCTCGTTTTTAAAATGTTTTGCGCACAACATGTGGCTTGATATCGATTTTCCAATTTTTAATACACGGCGCCACTCGTTTTGTAACGGTTTACCTGGAGAAATTCGTGGAATGACAATGCCTCAGGAACACAACAATAATTGTTGCTCTTATTGCTTATTTTCATAGCGCTTTCCATGTTTTCGTTCAATACGTATCCTAACATATCCCGTCCAGAGTAACTCACTCTTTTACAACCAGGGGGCGACTCTTTCGTTCGTTTTAGCGAATGGTTTATTTCGTAAACCGCATGATTTGGAAAGAACTGTTTCCAGCAGAAGTTGTTTCGATTCAAAATATCTTTGCAATGATACCATACATAACCCATGATTTAATTTAACGTTCTGAAACTAAGTGCTGTTTCCAGAATTCGGCCGACTGTAGTGTGTGTGGATTCATTTAAGGCAGTGATGTCAAACCTGCTGCCCGCGGGCCGCATGCGGCCCGCAAGACCCTACTGTGCAGCCCGCGAGCCCTCGCTAAAATTGTATTACAATACAAAAATATAAAACTGATTTGTAACATTTTTTAATAACTAAGTTTGCAATGGGCTTCGGAGACGGAATTGCCCGACAATACCTTTCTCCTTCTGAGCAGGGACACTAGTTATTACTTATTAAGTAGCAGAGCAGTAACCATTTTTATTTGGGTATTCCTACATTATTGGGCTTAGTATAAATAGAAGGTAAATAATTTAAAGTTGGAATTTTCGAAAATATATCGTTCAAGTGCAATTTTCACATATTTCATGCATGTCACAAGGAGTTTTCGGAACATTCTATGCGCTAAATATAAACCTTGTCTTTAGTTCCCTATCATGCCATCCACCGAAAAGTTCAGCCCACGCGTCCGCTTGTGTTGTTCATCGTCGCGAAATTTTACTCTCAAATATGAAACTAAAGATAATTTACGACTTGTTATGCAACTGTACCCATGAAGAGTATAACACCATTGAAATCTTTTACTAAATAAATTACTAGTAATAATAGCCCAGAAACAACATCAGCCCGAAATGCTGTAAAATCAAAAATCCTTATTAAAAATCGAAATTTTCTTAAAATATTTTCGTAAATAACATTTGCATGGGATTTTGAGATTAAAACTTTTGAGATTTTTAATGTTCATCATTCATCATTCATTTGTAATGTTCATCATTCTGTATTTAGAGATTGTGGCTAATTCTGAACTAAACTGGTCAAAAGATTTAGGGGTTAATGAAAAATATGTTAAAAATTGAAAGTTGATTTTCACCCCAACTATTTTGATGATTCTGTCACTTACTGGTAGCCTAAATCTGCAGAAGATGTACAGATGACGAATTTTTATTTCAACTTTCAATTTTGAGTTTTGAAGTACTATAAGGAGTTCCAGCTATAACAACTGGCAATAACTGGAATGACACTGTAATATTTTTTGAACATGTTGGTTTTCGATTCACTTCATTATCTTTGATTTTAGAGACCATACAACAAGAACAGTAGGTAATAACTAATAATAAAATGGCACGATTTCAAACTTGATGTTCTCTAGACCCGATTAACCGGTTTTGATGATTTTCTTATTCACATGTGAGTTGATGC
Source organism: Melinopterus prodromus (assembly GCA_964023965.1). Taxonomy (NCBI): domain Eukaryota; kingdom Metazoa; phylum Arthropoda; class Insecta; order Coleoptera; family Scarabaeidae; genus Melinopterus; species Melinopterus prodromus. The sequence continues at coordinate 18,311,283 of OZ030397.1, forward strand.
CTCAGTTTTAACATATATGGGGAAAAAGAATTAGTCGGTATACATTTTTTTACAACAAAATATAAAAAAATCTGATGTGGCCAGGCACATGACTTTATCATACAAAATATAAAATTAATAGTTTAGCTGCATGAGAATCTATTTGATTGAGATAAATCGTGTCTGCATTAAATATAAACTAGTTAGCCGGGGTTTGACAGATATTTTGATAGTCAATAGTATCAATAGTAGGTATTGCCAAAGCATCAGCATTTGACACTACCGTCACTACTACTGTCATCAGAATAATAGTTATTTATCTCACAAGTGCCGAAAATACGGAATAGCGCGACGAGCGGTGATCCGGCGCTTTCGGCAGGAGTGACATCAACGTTTTTTGTGACGCTTTTTGAGAAATACGTATTTAAAAAAAAATCAAAAATGGTTATATTTCTGTATAGGAAATGTTAGGTTGATACCACTGATACCACGAAACGTCAAGTTTAAAAAGCAATTTCAAATTCTGACAGATTGATATTCGTTCATGTCACTGTAAATGTCACATCCGTACCAACATACTAAAATATAACTACACTCATCGCTATACTTTATTTACAATTTTCTCAATTTATCGTTTTTACAATTAGATATAACAACGGGTTGATATTTCTTATCAACAAACAATCAAATTGGCGATCTTATTTTATTTCAATTTTGTATTTTGTACTTTGCTGCACTAGAGAGGCAACGTTCCATAGCGGTTCTCCAACCTGTGATGAAATCAGCTGTTTTCGAGTCTGACAGCCATAGACATTGCTGTGGTGACAGCACAAAAAAATATTTGTCAAAATCCTGGCTACTATATAGCTTCATATCAATGCAGATGCGACCGATCTCGATCAAATAGAATTTGCTCTTGCAGCTAAACTATTAATTTAAAAAAAAAATGTCATAGGCATAGATTATTCAAAATTTCGTCTACTTTAATTTATTATTTATCTATTTTGACGAAATTACAGAAATGACGAAAATCGTTGAAAAATGCTAAGAGTAAATAGCTAGTTCCTTTGGACCATTTTGAACCAAAAGCTTTTCAGCTCTAAGTTTGGTCATAAAACTACTAAATACGCACTTTCGTCCCGATACCTTTAGTAGTTTCTCCGGAACCGTCGTCACAAAAATCGGGTGCACACACACACACACACACACACACACACACACACACACACACACACACACACACACACACACACACACACACACACACACACACACACACACACACACACACACACACACACACACACACACACACACACACACACACACACACACACACACACACACACACACACACACACACACACACACACACACACACACACACACACACACACACACACACACACACACACACACACACACACACACAGACATTTTTTTGTACCCTGGTCACAAATGTTCAGGGGACCCATAAAGACCTATTTCCGCTAAAATCTCAATTTTTTTTTTCGGCATGATTACAATACTTTACATACTGCGTATGATAAAGTAATAGTATATTACATTACAAGAGCTGTAACTAGCATATTACGTGCGAGTGGAAAGTTAACATACGAGCCGCGAAGCGGCGAGTTTTGTTATTTTTCACGAGCACGTTATAGGCGTGTACAGCTCGAGTATTTACATAGTTTTACCTACGACCGACAATTTCAATAAATTGCATCAAAAATGTCAAAAAAATAAAGGTAAGGATATTTGACGGGTGACAATATTTGACGGTATTCGCGCGACATCTATTGCAACTACGGAGAACTTTGTCTGAAGTGTCGACCGAAAATTCCAATACAAATTCAACATAAATGTTCATGAGCATGCAATATATGTTACAGCTCGAGTATTGCACTTACCTACGGCCGAAAATTTCAATAAATATAAATAGTATCCAAAATGACACATAATTAATCAAAATATTCGCGCGACATCTGTCATTATGACATTAGGTCGTGCGTAAAAAACACAAACGCACAGCCAAAAGCACACGGTTGTTATAAGCGATTTACGAGCGAAGCAGTCCGTGACGTAAGCGACGTTTACACATACGGTCGTAGGTAAAAATGATTTCATTTAAAGATTTTCGTTAATATCATTTGAATGGGGGTTTGAGATTAAAAGCGTATTGTAGTAATTGTTTTTAAACATGAAAGGTGAAGGTGTAGTCAAGTTTATAAGCTATTTTGTATAAATTCAAGGGAAAATGGTTATTACGTAAAGTCGTACGTAATGTAGTATCAACTAAAGAAGTGAATGATAATTAATCCAGGTGAGGATAAAGTTTTGGAAAAAAAACACCTCCGCCTGGATTTGGATCAGGAACCCTCCATTATCCTCACCTGCATTTAATTATCATTCTCTTCTTTAGTTGATGTTATTTTCTATGATTTTCGTTAAATTGTAAAAAATTAACAATATTTTTTAATGTTCATGGTATTTTTGTTAACTCCGAATTTGTGCTCGCATGCGCACGCATAGATAAATGCAAAATATTGATGTGAGTGTTCAAACATATCAAAAATGAACATACTGATGCAACTGATCTAACACGGTATTAGCAACGAGAACAATATTAGCAATAAGAACCATTAAAATAAATCAAATGAGACAAAAAACTGTTTTACCAGTTAATCACTTTTTTGAGTACGCGGCCCGCCGAAGTTCAGACCAGAATTTTGTGGCCCGCGCCCACAAATGAGTTTGACACCACTGATTTAAGGTATATATTTTCACGCCACATATTATTCGGTTTGAGTTAAAGTTCAAAATCGGCTATTCGGAGGAATAGGCAAACCTATTCCTCCGGAAAAGTTAGGCAAGGTGTTAGAAACGACTTAGTATGTTATAGAAAAAGTAATAAAATTCAAAATTTTCTTCCATACTGCCATATACAATTTTAACACTAGAACTGTTTTTTTTTCTTTTTTATTTATTTTTCTATATTTACAGGTATGTATACTACATATTATTAGATTCACAGTGTTTCAAAATTTTATAACCAACTCCCTTTAAAAACCATCCCATTGGTAGGTACTTATGTATATTTTGTTCTCATTTGTTGTCGTGTATTACCAGGTATAATATTATTCCAGTCACAAAGTTTAAGAGTTTTAAATTATTAATGTTTTATTTAAAACCACCCCATTAGACATTTTTATTTTGCTTTGTTGTCTTATTTTTATAGCAAATATATTGTAATATACTCGGTTTCGAAATTTTTAAACCAAATTTATTATTCAACCCCTTCGAAAACTACCCCACAAGTAGATAGATTTCTTTCCCTTTTTCACGTATTTGTAGCAAAATTTATATCACATTCACAAAGTTTCACAATTTTCAAACCAAATTTAGTAATCAACGCCCTTCCAAAACCACCCCACTAGTACTTACATTTTTCCCCGTATTTCACGTTTTTGTAAGAAAATTTTTAGCACATTCAGAAAGTTTCACAATTTTCAAACCAAATTTATTAATCAACCCCCTTCCAAAGCCACCCCACCAATACTTACATTTTTCCCATTTTTCGCGTATTTGTAGGAATAATTATATCACATGCAGAAGTTTAAAAATTTCAAACCAAATTTATTATTCAATCCCCTTTCAAAACCACCCCTCAAGTACTTTTGTTTTTTTTTCTTTTTTTTGTGCAATTGCAGGAATAATAGTAGCATATGCACAAAGTTCAAAATTTAAAACAAAATTTATTTTGAACCCCCTCAAAAACCACCGCTTAGATATTTTTCCATTTTTATTGGATATTCCTAAGTATAATAATATCTTATTCACAAGGTTTACAAATTTCAACACCCAAATTAATTTTGCAACCACCGCAAAAACCCCTTAAGGTTTAGATTTTTTTACTATTTTTCCGGTTATCTATCGAAGATTTTAAGGGCATTAGAAAGAAAAATCTGATGTGAAAAATTTTATACCATATATTAACGTAATAGTTTAGCTGCATGAGATTCTATTTGATCGAGATCGATCGTGTCTGCATTAAAATAAAACAAGTTAGCCAGGATTTGACAGATATTCACAGTCGGCATTGTCAAAGAATTAGCGTTTGACACTACGTACTGTCATTAGAATAAAAATATCTGTCAAATCCTGGCTAACTAGTTTTAATGCAGACACGATCTCGATCAAGTAGAATTTGCTCATACAGCTAAACTATTATTTTTACCAAAAAATGTCAGGCATAAATTATACAAAATTTCCTATACTTTAATTTATTATTTAACTACTTTGACGAAATTACGTAAATAGCGGCTCATTTGAAAAATCCTTGAAAAATGCTTAGAGGTGCCTTTGGCCCCTTTTCAACGAAAAGCTTTTCAGCTCTAAGTTTGGTCATTAAACATCTATATAAATATGAACTTTCGTCGCCACAAAAATCGGGTACACACATACGCACACACACACAGCGACATTTTTTGTACCTTGGTTTAAAGTGTTTAGGGGACCCAAAAATACTATTTCAATAAAATCTAATTTTTACTTTATCATATATCTATTAAACAGTTTAGGTTTGTACGTTGTTGTGGGACAGTCTATAAGTATGAAACTATTTTCTGGCTGTAGAGTCTATGAATACTTACAACTTTTATATGTGGATGAAACGTGTATTTCGATTTCTTAATGCTATTAATGTACTTTGTTTTTAGCGTGGGACACCCTGTACAAATCAATTAAAAAACAATAATTCCTATTTAGTATATTGATAACAGCAAAACGTCAAATTTAAAAAATGCTGCTATTTTCAAACTTCACATCGATTGTCACACCCCGTTATCCATTTGAGTTGTTTTGCCGGATTTATTTTCATAAAAACTAGAACAAATCTAGAGGGTGGCGTGAAATAAGAAATCGACGGTAGAAAAGTAAGGTCCAACTAATGTATATGCATATCGAAATTTGATATATAAAGTAATGTAGGGGAAGTATTCTATCTCTATAACAAACACAGTTAAAGTAACATACCAAATTTAAGGAAAATTCGGTTTCACCAACCATTACGTTTTTACACACACCTACAGTTTAACTAGTGTATTTTTACTACACAATTCCGTGTTGTTTTCTCACAAAACTGTATCTCTGAATCTGTCTTTGAAGTTGAAACGTTTTTTATAAGCAAAGGCGAAAACGTCGCGTTGATACTAATTGTAATATATACTAATATATATATATATTACATAATTTATAAAAACATGTGCTGGTATTAAGAATACTAACATGGTAAATCAGACGAGATTGCAGGTGTTCAAACAGTAATCTCCAATAGAGTAAACTAAATAACGAAAAACATATATCATGTTTACACCATTTCTATTTTACCTTAGTCATAAGTGCATTATATAAATGTTACTACATTTATAACTTCCATTATTTGATGTGTTTCGTTTGTCTAAATTAATAAATAATCCACATTCAAATAGAACGTGTATCCTTTATTTTTAGAGGATTTGCCCGCGTACAAAAGGTGTATTGTTACGCATTAGAGATAAAACATATTAAATTAATTGTCTCCAAACTGTGTTTTTACATATTATGACAAAAAAATTCCAGTATATTTTCATTGCCTTTGTTCTCTGTGCGAGTGATAGAGTTACATAGTTACCGCTGTGGTGAATTGTGAGAAAAATGCCGGAAAAGGGAATAGAATTCGATGATATTTTAGAAATGGTTGGAACGTACGGCCCTTTCCAAAAACGGTTCAATTTTATATTTAATTTCATCTTTCTAATTGCGGTGTGCATGGCTAATTTAAATTTATTTTTAATTATGGCTGTTCCAAGCCATTGGTGCCATGTTCCTGGACGAGAAAACACAAACTACACTTTAGATGGATGGAAGGAATTAACGATTCCAAGGTTAGCAATATCATCTATTTTAGTATTTACTGAACATAATGCTCTTGTATAGGTATTAGGTATGTCGGCAGGGCCGGCGCGTGATTCTTTCTTTTGTGTGTGCAAAAAAATGTTTGGTGCCCTTTGCAAAAGTTCAGTTATCGTTCCATCAGTTTTACAAGGTACATATTTGTTTCTTTTTTTCAGTCCTTAAGAAGTTATTGTCGTTTGCACTATTCACAAAACAACTTAGAATACAATACATATGAAAGAATGTCTACCCGAAAAATAACACCATCAGTACCCATTACAACAATAAAAAGTAAATACATTTATAAGTAAGAACAATAAAAAATATGAAATTATATTGAATAAACATAAGAACAAACTAAAATCCATTTGAAATTTTTACTGACTTTTTTTAGAAAATAAATGTTATTCTTTTAAGAAGTTTCATAATTCCTTAAGAACTTGTGAAGTGCCTGTGACGCACCACAAGAAGGAGTGTTATCACTGAAATAAAAAATAATAGAGAAATTTTATAATTGGCAATTAGAATCAAATACTACTAGGGAATGTTATAAAAATTGTCGTCATTTTTAATTCATATGTGACATAACAAAACGACTCTATTTTAAAAAGAATTAACATTATAAGTACCAAAGAAATTAACAGCAGGCTAAGAAAGAAAGAAGAACCCCTTAAAATCTTTAATACAATTAGATGAGGTTTTATTTCATGGCATTATCTTAATTTTGGAGTATAGCTATTTAAAAAACAAGGCAGTGCAAGAAAAACAACAAAATTATTTAGAATATTTTTCTAGATTGTAGATTTCCGCGGTCTGTGTCAATGATATATTGATTTCCGGGTGGAAACCGTGTTGAGGACTTTGAAGCAGTCGACGTTTTCGCGCTCTGTTGCAAGAGGCATCTTCAGTACTAAGTTATCAAACCAAGCGCTAAGAAGATGGAATATTTTTCTCATAGAGTTTCATATTTATGTTTAAATTCAAAATATCAAGTTAACAGCTTGCGATTTGATTAAGAAAATGTATTTATGGCAGTGTTCTTCAAGTACTTTGAATCTAATTTTGATTATTGTTAATAATGACACACGTCGTGGATTATATGGTTACTCTAGCTATTACACATGAAATATAATGCAGCCAGCTAAAAATTTTCATAAAATCTGGGATTATTTTTATCTGTTTTTCTATTGTTTTTCTATTTGTTCGATGAGTATTAAACGCGACAAAGGAACTGGATATTTACGAAATTTTGAAAAGTGTATGTCTGACATTTTTTGGTAAAACTGTATAGTATGATAAAGTCATGTGCTTGTCCACATCAGATTTTTTTTACTTCATTAAATTGGAAACTTTATACGGTTGGGGGTTTGAAATTTTTAAAACATCATAATAAACATGTGTTTCCTCTTTGTACCTCAATCCGAGGAGACATACAGTATATTTATTTGAAAGGAACTCTCCCAGCTTTGTTTTTGCAAATTCTTCAAGTAGAGGATGTTCACTGACGGCGATTTCGCCTTCCGGAAATAATTGCAAAACTATTCCATTTTCCTGGTAATGAAGATATTTTTAAGTCTATTTAATTTAGCACGTATTTTTTACTACTGCAAAACTAGATGTCAAAACATGTAAAGTTAATGCAAGTCTGCATTTGGGAAAATCATCATCATTAATTTTAATATAAACACTCATCTCACAGTTATTTTTAAGATCTTTTAGGGTGGGGCTTTTAATGCCTGTGTAATATCAAATTAAACAAAAAAAAAGCAATGTGACTATTACTCCATATATGTTCATTTATTTTCTGTCTTGCAGCTTGTTTAATCTCAAGTTAAACAAAAGTATATTTCTTTTAATTATAAACAATATAAATTCCAATTATAGTAAACTTGACATTGTGTTGTAATGTTATACACATACGCAAGTATTATGTCGAACTAATTATGTGACCAACTTTACATTGCAAATTCAACAATAACCTTTGAGTTGCATAGTGGTGTAATTTGTTTTGTTTGAATTTTTGTTTTGTTATTGAAATCTTTACTATATATACTCAACCAATTTGTAAATAAAATTAGTATTCAACGAATGCTCGTTTCCTTGAACTCTTTCAGGTCTTCTCTCCCCTTTCCCACACTTATCAAATGTCTGGCATGTCCGGAGTTTGGTTCAATGCCAGTTTGCCAGAATTTTGTATAATTGAACTCAGTTCACGATTTAACGATTTGGCATTAAAAATCCAGCCATAGGCGCCTATTTATCACGGCGTATGTGTGCCCCGCACACTTCGCACGCGCCACCCGCCGGCCATGGGTATGTGTAGGTATTAGGTATGAGTTACCAGGTCCAAAAAGTAATTTTGTAGGACAAGGGTTTAATAGAGCAGGACAAAAGCCAACATTCTAGGATAATAATTGTATGCCCAGATCATCTAATAAACCTTTTAAACCAGTTTTGGGCTTATCTCAAAAATTATCGGATTTTTAAAACATGGTCATTGTCAAAATTATAAAATTTACTATACAAATTATCTTATTCAGCTTATGATATAGGATAGGATGTCTCGCGGAACATTATGTACCTGGAGATCTCGGCAACTGTAAGAGCTACGATGTCGGTTAAATGGGACAAAAGTTGCGTAAATATAAACCCCTTTCACAAAAATCTTTGCTTTTCTAAAATTTTCGTGGAGTAATAGAGCGAACGAAAAGCCTAAAAACTGGTCTTTTCTTTTTCTTAAATAACTTAGCTATGACGATAAATAGAAACTTACATATTTACATATTTAAATTGAATATTGAAAATGCTTTACAATCAGGTGTAACACATTTATGACATTATCATAAAAAATGTCATTACGTGGCCAGCCAGATCACCCGACTTAAACCAAATGTTCCTTTTTTCATGAGGCTTTATAAAAACCAGCGTTATCTACGGTATAGTCCAGGACCTACAGGTACTAGTAAATAGGGAATCAAGGTATACCTAATAATAGTCAAGTTTACAACTAATAACGACCAAATTTAATGTTAGATAACAAATATTCCCAGTTATTTTTTTTCTTATGTAATTAGTTTGATTGGGAGTGTTTTTTAATTTATAATAAATGAAGCAGTTTCCTTACAAGGCTTAACAACAACGCTATTTTTGCAAAAACATAGTTCGGTAATTTTAACGTATACAAACATTTTATCATAAACGTATTATACATGCGGTTATAAAGCATTCTTGATATTCTATTTAAATCTTCAAATATCAAATAGCACCAAACATAGATCATAATTTTTTCTAAACAAGAATTAACAACTGCAGCCACTGTACAGTATCACAGTTAATTACATAGACGCTAATTATTATCTAGCACAATAGAAAACAAAACCCATGGGGGTTAAGTAGTTTGATCTGGCGGGCCACCTTATATTGTATTTTCAAGTAATTTCATAAACGTGATGCACATGGTTGTAAAGTATTTTATATATTCTAATTAAATCTGTAAAAAGTTTCATAAGCGCCCATAACATTCTCTGACAATAGAAATTGCTTTAGAGTATGTCCTTATGTCAGGATATAACTTTTCGACTTTCTATTTATCGTAATCGTGAAGTTACTCTAGAAAAAAAATAATTTGGCCGATTTTAACTTTTCCGTAATATCTAGTGACCCATAAAAAAGGTATAAATCAAAAACTGTTCTGAAAAGAATCTAAAATTTTATTCAATTTTTATCCCATTTAAAATAGATAATGGGAATAGTCGAGTCTAGGTCTAGGTGGTCAACATTTAACGTTGTTTGGTGTTCTAGAGATCTCAGGTAACGAGCTGGTAGACGTATGAACTTATATGTCATGCCGAATATTCATCCAGGGTTGAAAAGGCAAGGTTGCAAAATTTTACCCAGTCTACGGTGCTATAAAAATTTACTGTTCTTCTTTACCAAAACCAAAGTAATGTAATTAATTAGTAATTCGAATACATTATTTCACATTTAATTGAAACGTTCTATTGTTGCGAATAATGGTATATTTTCACTCTTCACAATACATATAAGCAATTCGTATTTTAAAGAAAAATTTGAATTGACCAACTACTATTGGAAATACGAGTAATTGAAAATTTGTACCGTTTTTTGCACACAGTGTTTGTACATATCGTCACCCATTAGCGATCTCAATATAATTTTATGGTGTTAAGCGTTTTATTCGCAAATTAAGCTGAATCGAGAATATCTCGCAAAGTCCAGGTTAACTGGCAACCCGTATTTCCGTTTCAAAGATAACGTTTAAAACTGTTAGTAATTTTGATATTCAATACGTTTCAGGACAACGTCAAGTTCCGTTAATGAATATGAGTCATGCAAAATGTTTGCCTTCACAAACGAAACTGATGCCATGGGCGTGCCTCGTATAAGTACAGATGAATTAGAAATAATTGGTAACGCACAAAACAAACAATAACTACTCCCAGATGTATTTGATACAACTTCGTCCTATTCTAGAATGTCAATATGGTTGGGATTTTGACAAGACTTGGTACACATTGACCATACCAATGGCACATAGCTGGGTGTGCAACAAAGACATATACGTCACGAACTCTTTTGTCTTTCAACGAATGGGAGATGTTTTTGGAAACTTGTTCTTCGGCCATTTCGGTGACACGTAAGTCCTTAAAATCGAGCAACCTAACATGCAACTTATTAATCAACCTTTAGGTTTGGAAGATATCTGATATTTTACTTAACACTGTCGACGTTGCTCTTCGGACGATTTCTTCTGTTATTCTCGTCTGTCTCCACCGAATTTTTTATGGCAGCCTGCTTTATAGGCGGTCTGGCGGTTTCAGCAGTTTTTCAAGCACCTCTGGTAATCGCCCTGGAAATCAGTAGCCGTGAGACTCACGCTTACATTGCTATGATACAATGTGTTGGCTGGGTGATCAGCTTTTGTACAATTCCTTTATTAATGTGGATTCTTGGAGACTGGATGCCATTCTTATTGGTTACAACTCTTCCTTGTGCAATGTTTCTCTTCACTTGCAAGTAAAACGCTGATAGATTATATACTTTTGAATCGTACTTAGTTTAACTCAATTTTAGCCACGTAATCGAATCTCCAAGGTGGTTGTTCAGCAAAGGAAAGAAAGCTAAATGTATCAAGGAATTGAAAAGGATTGCTAAAGCTAATAACTTCGATGTTGATGAAGATTTGGAGTTAATGGTTAATAAGAGCCACCCAGAAATGGAAGGAACGTTTGGTGTTATGAGCCTATTTTCTCATTGGAGACTGGCAAAGAATACCGTTATTTTAATAATGGGTTGGTAAGTTATCAGTTGGATTATTTTATTGTTTGTGACGTCATTTCGAGATAATATTTGCAAAGCAAATATCAATATTTATTTACAATTGTTAACAACGTTATTTATAGAACTTATTATGAGTGAACGGAATAATACCGATTTTGCTTCCAAGCTACATTTGTTTGCTAGAAGAAACATATCTTATTTTTATAAATGCCCGCTTGGTTTTTAGACGATTTGTTTTTGAACTAAAATCAATTAACAAAAAACAAGGTTGATAAGACTGTTCTTAATCTTCTGAATGTCATATCTCGCGATCTAGTTTTGACTACATGTCATTGGGTTTTTGTTAAAAAATATTATGGTCCATCATCAATGGAATACGGTGCATATGAGTATGACTATGTTGTCTTTTTCGCAGTCAATCGTAAAAACACTAACTCAAACAATAAACACAGACCATTTTGCACAAAATGTAGAAATCCACAAATAAGTCATACCTTCCACACCTTTTGTGGAACATTTGTTTTTTTTAGAAAAATAACACCTACAAATTATAGCTGCCGTCCGACAATATAAACCAAGTATAAACTTTGATATAAATCCAAAAAACAAATGTGACAATCTTTGAACGTGAATAATTGGCAGATTATTTGTAGTGCCTAAGAAGGCATTCGCACTATACGGAACGTCACGTCAGAGAACGGCAACGTCACGTCAAAATATTGATAAATGTATTTTGTATGGTAACGTTCACACTATACGGAACGTCATGGACTGTCAACGTCACCAAACGTAAAGAAAACAATAATCTCGAAAATAATATTTTGACGTGACGTACCGTGGCGTTTCCTATCTATTCTGAAAGTGTTAATACAACAATATACAGAAATCATATAAATTGAAATGATTCAACGAGCAAGGGTTTCACTCATTGCCAGAGTCACTATAGAGTGCATTATATTGACAGCATGGCAAACGGAAAATATACCACTTAATACTTGCATAGGTATATGAGCATGAAAAAGAAAGCGCCAATTGGTTAAATACAAAAGGTTATTGTATTAAAGAATACTACAAATATACCTATCATAATTAATACGCGAAATACAAGTGATTGTAGTGTGTTACGTTGTCCATAATTGTCTTGGCTTATTTCAGGAATTTTTCTAAATTTTAATATGCAAAACTCCACCCATATAAATCGATTTTGACTAATGAATTTATTATGTGCACCCATCTAAAAGCAATGAACGTAGTAAGAAAGTAATTAATAAGTTGTAAGATGAACATCTTTCGTGCTCATTTTTCTTTTAGCAATTGCTGTTGCCTATATTCTTCATCCAAACTTAATGTAATCTGTTATTTTTTATGTTAAGCTAACCAGCCATGAAAAATATTCCATCGGATATAATTCATAATTTACGTGACAAAAATGAGTATGCTCTTAGGTAAAAATGCAAAACATCGACTTCCTATATATCGTAATAGCAAAGTTATTCAAGAAAATCTGATGTGGCCAGGCACATGACTTTATCATACAATATATAAAATTAATTGTTTAGCTGCATGAGAATCTATTTGAAATAAATAAAATAATAAATAAATAATTCCTTTATTAAAATAAGACAATATTAATTGCAACAAAATATTATTTATATTTAGGGCGCAGTTCAGCACACTTGTTTCCAAATTGCCTTACTCTTCCACTCAACCCCTTACGCAAACTAGAACTAAGCCATAATTGTAGCAATAATATAAAAATAATTCCGAGAACTTATCAAAACAAAAACAAACAACAAAATTACTCTAGAGTCTAACTACACGTAATTGCAGCAAATCCAACTCAACAAAACATCGCACCTGCCCATAAAAAATAAAAATTAAAAACCCTCCAACGTGCGCTCGATGCCCAAAGTCCCCCCTGTTGAGCAAACAGCCAACGCTTCACCTTTCCCCCAAAACTGTTTCACGCTAAATTTTTCATATCTTTCCTGAGACCATTGTATATGTGACTGACCTGGTAAGAGAATGACCGTTTATACAGCTCAGTGCGATCGGCAGGTGGAGCAAACAAACCCCCGAATCTTAAATTAAGGTTATGGACATACGTTCTACAGCATATCTTCCGCATAAGGTATTGTGGGATCCTAGTGGATAGCAACTTATGATACAATATTGCTGCATGCAACACCCTAGTGTTATCCATGTTCAACCACCCCAAGTCGCCCAGCCCATTCGATGCATGATCATACTTCGTCAACACAAATCATGCATTAAGAAAAATCGTGCATTAATAGAGTTGTTTAATAAACGATTTCTCATTCACTAAACTGACTCACAATTAAACGATCGACGGAAATAGTTATTTAACCAACAAGTATATTAAAAAGAGCGAATAATGATCTAGACTGTTTAACGCGCGAGCGAAGCGAGCGTGGTCATTGTCGAGATCATTAATCGCCGTTTAATATTCGAGTTGGTTACAAAAATGTTTCTTCGATCGTATTCCTCTAGCGTCGTCTACATAGAATGTTCTTCGCCGATGTCTTTTTAGGTTATATGACAATTTATGTAATTTGACACTCACAGTTCTAGAGGGCGGTATGTTTTGATTGGGAGGTTTCATTTCACATATGTTCGATTGGCCAATCAAACGACGTCATTACGGCGTGTGATTGGCTATAACAAATCATGCATTAATAGAAATCTTGCATTAATAAAGTTGTTTAATAAACGATTTTCTATTCACTAAACTGACACATAAATAAACGATCGATGGAAATAGTTATTTACCCAACAAGTATATTAAAAGGAGCGATTAATGATAGAGACTGTTTAACGCGCGAGCATCGCTCGCGCGTTAATTGTCGAGACCATTAATCGTCGTTTAATATTCGAGTTGGTTAGAAATTTGTTCGTCGATCGTATTCTTCTAGCGTCGTCTACATAGATTTTTCTTCGCCGATGTCATTTTAGGTTATATGACAATTTATGTAATTTGACACTGATATTTCTAGAGGGCGGTATATATCGGTTGGCCAATCAAACGACATCATTACGTCGTGTGATTGGCTATAACAAATCATGCATTAATAGAAACCGTGCATTAATAAAGTTGTTTAATAAACGATTTCCTATTCACTAAACTGACACATAAATAAACGATCGATGGAAATAATTATTTACCCAACAAGTATATTAAAAAGAGTGATTAATGATCGAGACTGTTTAACGCTCGAGCGTAGCGAGAGCGTTAATTGTCGAGATCATTAATCACCGTTTAATATTCGAGTTGGCTAAAAAAAAATTCCATCGATCGTATTCTTATAGCGTCGTCTACATAGATTTTTCTTCGCCGATGTCAGTTTAGGTTATATGACAATTTATGTAACTTGACACTGACAATTCTAGAGGGTGGTATGTTTTTATTGGAAGATTTCATTTCAGATATGTTCGATTGGCCAATCAAACGACGTCAGTATGTCGTGTGATTGGCTATAACAAATCATGCATTGATAGAAAATGTGCATTAATGGAGTACTTTAATAAACGATTTCCTATTCACTAAACTGACTCATAAATAAACGATCGACGGAAAAACAAATTTAATACACGGTGCAAAATAGCAAAAAATTTCGTATAACAATAAATATTTTCAACATGTTGCGATGCAATTCCTCTGAAGATCGTGTTGCCAACGGTGTGTGATATTTTTAGTAGTAAACTAGAAGAGCCAAAGGAAACGAGTTAATTAGAGACTTTACTAGACAAAAATGATTGTTAAAATAGAATTAAAAGTTAACAAAAAAAACGTACATAAACCTACGCTCATACAATCATTTCTTTTTTGTATCAACACAGTTCCCTTCCTGTTTCTAACATGCTAAAATACTTTGCAAATTCCAGATTTGCTTTACAATCTGTACCCATTACAAATATTTTCTCTCAAAATAACTATATTTCTTTTTTACAAGGACCTTTTCAAATCTTATCTACTACGTTTTGACTCTGAACATTGATAAGATGGGTGGTAATCCACTTATGAACTTTTTTTGGCAAGGACTCGCCGAGCTTCCTGGATATGTCCTTGGAAAAATGTCCTGCGACAAGTATGGAAGAAAATGGACAACGGTCATTAGCTTCCTTTTGGTTTTCATAGGAGGTTTTCCTGTAATCTTTTTAGTTAACGGTGCGCATATTTTTTTGTAACTTTGTGGAGCTTAAATCATTTGTCCTTTCTAGATCCTGCTTACCAATGGTTTACTGTCGTGAGTGCAATATTTCTGAAATTCTGCATATCTGCTGCTTTCTATGGTGCAAATCTGCAAGCTTTGGAAATTTATCCGACCATCATAAGACAAACTGGGGTATCAACTGGTGCAGTGACAGCCAACATTATAGGCATGATAGGGCCATACATCGTTTATTTGGTACAACATATTCTTATAAAAGACTAAGCTTTAAGTATTAATGTTTCTTTTTACAGGGAACCACAATTAATATGGCTTTCCCATACGCCATTGCCTGCATTTTTGGTTTGATATCGGCTTTCGCAGCATTATTTCTACCCGAAACATTAAATGAGAAGCTCCCAGAGACAATGTCAGAAGCTTACGATTTCGGGAAAAATCAACCGTTTTGGTTCTTCCCACATTTGCAGACTCATAAACAAGTTTCAGATAAAGATGATGAACGATAACAGTGTTTTGTTTTAATAAATATATGTATCGGAAAATAATTCTTTCTAATTTAATTATCCGTTGAATTCTCACAATTAAAGTTACACAGTAGCGGCTCGTGCAGTGGTTGGCGCAACGCCCAAAAATAATAAATACTATAATCATCGTAGAATTATGAACATGCGTAGGCAGAGGCGGATTTCCCATAAGGAATGTTAGGCACGTGCCTTGGGTGCGCAAAGGAAAACGGCGCCAATCGCAAGTATCCCCGAGCATAAAAACCCGTACATTTGAATTTACACAAAATAAGTTTTGTTGCATTTACACAAAATGCGAGGTGGAAATTTCTTAACCTTCTAATGGACATGCTCAAGTTTTTCCTGCATTTTATTGTTTTCATTTTATAAAATATGATGCTCAATCATATGTTCAAATACTTTGGACGCGGAATTGATCACTCCTTTTCCTTACGTGCTCTTGAGGTATTTTCATACGCATAACTTGAAAACGCGAAATCATACTTAAACAATGTTTTTATGTAAATAATTAAAAGATCTAGAAATTTCGTAATATATCTTATTATGTTCCGTATTTACTATTAGCAAAGGTTCAGAGTAGAATAGAATAGAATAGAATAGAATAAGTTTATTATTTACTGTACAGTAAAAAGTCAATTACATATTGAATTAGGAAAATTGTATTTCATTTATGTCATAGTAGGCATGAGTAATGAGATGATTATGAAGCAAAGTCTTAAAACGTCGGCCTTGGGTCTTCCAGCTGTTCGGGCATTTGTTGTAGAGACTGATTCCTCTGCGCAAGAACTCCGTGGTGCATAGGCGTGTGAGGGGCTGTATCAGTTGCCCCTTATCTCGTAGCTCATATTCGTGTTGTTCGCCAACCTTTGGAATGAACTGTCGTCTCTTGTGGTGTACTTCCAACATTACACGGTATACGTAAACACATGGAGCTGTCATTATCTGCAGTTGTTTGAAAATTGGTTTGCATGACTCTCGGGGCCGTACACCCACAATACTCCTCACTGCTATCTTCTGTGCCACTAGTACGGTTTTTAGGTGCGCAGAATGTCCCCAGATCTCTATGCCATAAGACATTCTACTGTGGAAGACTGCGTAGTAAGTCAATAACGCAGCCTGAGTTCCCGCAACCTCGAAAGTACGCTTTACAGCATACGTGGCTCGTCCTAGTTTTGCGGATACAAGGTCCGCCTGGGCTTTCCACGTTAGTCGGGGATCGATACACAGACCCAGGAATGTTGCTGGTTCATCCACTTGTTCCCATCTGTCTGTGCTATATCTCAGTGTGACTGTTTTCCTTTCGTTCAGGTGTAGATCATTTTCGTGGAACCATCTTTTAGCCTCTTCAAAAGTTTCTTGGACTCCTCTGTCAAGTTCTTCGCTGTTCTTATGGGCCACTGTAATGGTGGTATCGTCTGCATACAACACTGTGTGAGCTTTCAGGTATAATGGTAGGTCGTTAACGTAGAGAATAAAGAACAATGGTCCAAGGATTGAGCGGTATTGCTCTCGTTATCATTCGAGGCGCACTTACTTTCCCATCGAAGTAGACCACCTGTTTTCGATTTCTCAGGTAACTGGATATAAGGCGATAAGCAGTGCCCCTGATGCCGTAGTGCTCGATCTTATTGCAGAAAGTGTTGTGTGCCATCATATCAAAATCTTTCGTAAGGTCACACATTACAGAGACACACCTGCGCCTCTCCTCCAGCTCTGTACACACATGGGTCATTAACGATGTCATAGCGTCCACTGTGCCCCTACTCTCTCTGAATCCAAACTGACTTGGGTTTAGGTAGTTGTTAACATTGAAGTACGTTGTTAGCCTAACTGCTATGACTTTTTCTACTATTTTTGAAATTACTGGGAGTACTGAAATAGGTCGGTAGTTACCACAGTCATCAGTTGGTCCTTTTTTATGGATTGAATGTACTTTTGCTACCTTTAAGCAGTCCGGGAAGACACCCTGGAGTAGGCAGGTGTTTATTATGTTGCACAAGGGTGTAGATATGATGTGAGCACTGTTCTTGATTACTCTAGCATTCATATTATACATGTCTGTTGAGAGTTTATTTTTTGTGTCCCCAATTATTCTGCAAATCTCTTCTGTGGTTACTTTCTCAAACTCCGTCAATTCAGAACTATCCGTAATATGCACTAGGGTTGCTGTATTAGATCTTACTCCGTCGTTAGTGTTTGTAAGCAGGGATTCATCTGATACATCAGTAAAAAATAAATTGAATTCATCTGCTGTAGGAGTTCCTTTATAACATCGTTTTTTATTATTACCGGTTTCTTTGTTTATTATATCCCAGATTGTCTTGGGTTTATTGTCAGAATTCGATATTATTTTCAAATTACTGTTCTTGCGTACTTCCTCGCTTTTTTTGTTATATTTCCGTTTGTATTCTTGCAGTAGCTGGTAACTTGCATTATTTCCTCCCTGTTCCTGCATGCGTTGCATGAACTTAAGGTTCTCTTGCATTGATTTTAATTGGTCTGGTACTACTGCAGTTCTTTTTGCGACTTTTACATTTCTTGGAGGAAAAGCATTGTTTATGTGACACTCCAGGATATTTAGGAACTTATCACACTTTTCGTTGGCAGTGGGGACATCGTACACTTCCTCCCATGTCTGCCCATCCAGCAGTGACAAGAAAAGTTTTATGTTTTGTTTCGAGTAGATCCTGCGACTACCAGTTTGATTTTTATTTTTACAAGGGATTGTGATTATTAGAGGTAGGTGGTCACTGATCGCATATTTAAGCGTTTTAGCGTCAGAATAATTCTCATCGTTCGTGAATATATTATCTATGCATGTCTCAGAGTGCTTACCAATACGTGTAGGCTCGTAGATGGTTTGAAGTAGTCCGTAGCTGCGCATGGTTTGTAACAACTCTCTACGATTGGTTGATTCCTCGTTGAGATTGATGTTAAAGTCTCCATTCACAACAATTGTTGTGCTAATACAGAAATTGGATATTGTCCAGGTAAGGATGTCCTCCAGTATGTCCATGAAGTAGTATGTCCTCCAGTAGCCGAGTGTAATAACCAATATGTATTATGTAATAGCCAATTGAAAATTATAGCTGCATTTCCGATTAAACGCCACCTTAAACTATGTACAGAATTTTTTTAGAGAGAATAAGGCATACGAATTTCGAAATAACGTCTATTGTGGTCCAATCCATAGAAAATAAGATAATTTTAAATAACCAAAGTCGCTTACATTTGACTATTAATAACTCGCGAAGCAGACACGAGGGGACTTTTGCATATTTCTAATAAAATATTTGTAATAAGTTTGAAATTTTACATGTGATTGGCTGTATGTGACTAATTTCAGTGGACTTACCCAGCGGATGAAAGTTGACTAAACTTTCAGTCGTCTGTAGGCTTTAGTGAGTTTAGATTTTAGACGCTTCTAAAGAAAATTTCCCCCTGGGTTGTAAGCCCGTGTGTCCGCACACATTGCACACCTGTTAGTTACGCCATTGGAAACTGGAATATTTATTACCTTCATTTGAATAAAAACCTTACATAATTATGAGTTTGACATTTTTTTAATAACAATAAAAAAAATGTCTACTCTGCGTTCGTTATAAACTCATAACGATACCGGTTTCGGTGTCGTTATGAAAACACTAGATCACAAACTTTTAGTAATTTTTTGTTTTCCATGATTGATGATATTGACGTCAAGTGTCAAATAAGGCTGACATCTCAATCGCTATTGGCTGCCGTCAATCGTATTTGTGAATTTTATTACAACTACCAACTGATGAATATGAAAGAACTCTAGATTGTAAGATGACAAACGCAATTTTCAAAACTTATTTAAATTTAATGTCACAAAGTAGAAAAAATAGTATATAACACTCGTTTTATAAGACGTATTTGCGCACTCGTTCCATTTGGTGCGCTCCTCGCTACGCTAGTCGTGCCCAAAACAACTCGTGCGCCAATTTTTGTCTTATAAAACGTGTATTATAATATACTATTTCCTGTTTGTACCTTAATACAGGGAGTCATATTATTAGAAAGGAACTCGTTCAGATTTATTTTTTCAAATTTGTCTGTTTCCACTTTTCCTGGTCCATGAAGGCAATTTTTAATTTAGAGTAGCCCTTCGCCCAGGCGCTACTTGTCCTTAAAACACACGGCTTATAAAACACTGCGCCCGCATATATACGCGGTGCGATCATATGCGCCTTCTGTTGGGCTTGGCTTTTCAATGTCGGTTTATCAAAATTTTGTGTATTTGAACTCAGTCCATGGTTTAAACTAGAACTGAAAGCGCCTTTTTATTGCGGTGCCTGTATGCCACACGCCACCTGCCCGGCGCTGACAATACGCGTATGCAAATAATAGCACATACATACATACATGGGTGAGAAGTGGTGCTGAATTTCGAAAATTAGCGAAAGAAAAACAAGAGCGATAATAGATTTTTTAAACAATTCGGTAAACTTGACAGCACATTTTTTGAGAATTTTCTATTCTCAAAAGTCTTGGGGTGGGGGGGGGGGGGGGAGGCGCACAGAAATATTGTGCCTAGGTGCGCCTCGGCCATTAAATCCGCCACTGTGTGTAGGATGCGCAATAGCTGGGCAAATGGTCGCATTCATCCAGCAGCGGCGCCGTCGATGGTCGCATACAGCTGTCGGCGCTGGCGTTTGCTTTGTTACTAAAGCCGGTAAATCAATAAATAGAATTGAGTAAATTAATGCGTAATGTTTAATGTTTATATCGATTTCCGTATAAAATAAATCCTATTTAAAAGCTCTTTTTCGTAAATTGAGTTAATTTTGAATTATAATTTTTTTATTATTGTTTTTAGTGCTTTTCCAACAAAGATGTAATTATTCCTACATAATTTTAGCTTGATTTATTACATTACAACATTATATTAGTAACAACCTTTATTCCATAATGAAAAGAAGTGAAGTTCACATACCATTTCAAAGCCATTAAATCATCAGGTTAAAGGTGAAAGTCACTAACATTTTGGCGCTCCTGACGGAACCTTAAGGGGGCGGCAAAATTTCGTCTTAAAATAGTTTGAACCATTTCATTTCATATTTGTGTCCACGATTCGGGCCGATTGAAATGAGCACAGAATTTTTCATTACTTATCCTATGACCAAACTCGGGAATCAGCTTTCTATAATCGAATGTATAATAATGACATCTTGCTCATTGAAGCGACTGGCAACACCGTCTGTACTGACTGGATATTATTCGTATTTTGTTTTGTGCTTGGATTGTTAATGACTAATGTCAGAAAAAAAGAAAACTAGCAGAATGGAAATCTCGGCGGTGCCTTTGATCTTTCTCCGCCTGATTCTATGACCTCGAGCCATCTTCTCGCAGGGTTATGCAGAGCCGGAATACGTGCTAAATGAGGGGGCCTGTGTAAATAACTTGTCGCTACATATTGCATACTACTGCGTTATGCACGTCCGTCACCTCAGAACGCAACTTTTCGCAAATTAACTTTAAACTTTCCAAATAGTTAGTACCCAATTAGTACCACTTGGTACCACCAACCACGCAATTGGTACCTCAAGGGAACCGTCTTAATTTTAAAGTAGTTATTTTGAATGTCACCTCAGAACGCCACTTGTCCTAAAATAACTCGCACCACTTTGATATTTTGTAAGGATTTAGTACCCAATTAGTACCCTCAAAAAATACTAACCCCCAAATTAGTACCTCAAAGGAACCCCCCGGTACCGGGGGCAAAGATAGCGAGCGTCACCTCAGAACGCCACTTGTCGAAAAACAATTCGAATCTTTTCTAGCTTTTGTAGGGCATTAGTACCCAATTAGTACCCACCGAAATCACCAACCCCCTTATTGGTACCTCAAAGGTACCCCTCTAAATCACGGGTAGTTCTTTCGAGCGTCACCTCATAACGCCGCTTATCGTAAAACAACTCGAATCACTTTGAAATTTGTAAGGATTTAGTACCCAAGTACCCAGTAAAACCATCAGAAAACACTAACCCCCAAACTAGTACGTCAAAGGTAGCGCGCGTCACCTCAGAACGCCACTTGCCGAAAAGCAAGTCGAATCTATTCTAGCTTTTGTAATGATTTAGTACCCAATTAGTACCCACAGAAAACACCAACCCCCTAATTGGTACCGCAAAGGAACCCTCCTAAATCACGGGTAGTTCTTTTGAGCGTCACCTCAGAACGCGACTTGCCGTACAACAATTCGAATCACTTTGAAATTTTGTAAGGATTTAGTACCCTCAGAAAACACTAACCCCCAAATTAGGACCTCATAGGAACCCCCCGGTATCGGGGGGCAAAGATAGCGCGCGCCTCCTCAGAACAGCACCTGTCGAGAAACATTTCGAATCTATTCTAGCTTTTGTAGGGAATTAGTACCCAATTAGTACCCACAGAAAACACTAATCCCCTAATTGGTACCTCAAAGGAACCCACTTTTTAAGGATGCGAAGCATACCGTTATACCACATATGAACTCCCTCCCCCAGAGGGTTGAAATTTTACTTCCGGTGTTTAATTAGTACATTAATGTCTACAAACACTGGAGCCATATTTTTAAATATTTACGTGAAAATATATAATATGTATAGGCGAAGTAGGAAAAAGTATCATGGCTGCTACATTTTTGTGGCTATTTAACTAAACACCAATTCAACAAATTGAAATATGATTTTTCTCGTCACCAGCCTATGATCGCATATGATAACTAGCAGTAATAATAATAATTCTGTGTAACAAAATAGCAAATCAATCCTGTTATGAATCTATTCGGTTTGGTTTATTATAGTAGAATTGTATTTAATGTAGGTGTACTATACTATGCTATATATTAATACTTATAGTTTAGTGGAAATACTGCCCATGGCTTTATTATTCAAATAACCGTTAAATCGTAATTTAAATTATTGAAAATTTGAAGACTTTTATAAAGGCACATTTATTTATTAACAATTTTTTGCAGTCGTGTCATTGTAGATATCACTAGATAGGTATTGAACGGAGCCCGTATAAACAAACCTAGACTATGATTACACAGACAGAGCACATGAAATGATCGATGCGCGCACTAATCGCCGCTCATATCCGGTTATTTGAAAGCACCCGGATTATCAGTTATTAATGTAGTTATGTACCTATTATGCTGTTATTTTCAAAATCATTCTAGATAGGTACCTAGGTAGTTCGTTTTTTTCGGAACAAAATAAAATAATACAATAAGTCAGTCCATACAGTCCCACAATAGATTTTCTATCATGTTACACAAAATAAAACAATATGTTTAAGTACCAAATCAAAAATAATATTATGGTACCTTGTTATAATAACGTATTGTAATCAAAGATACCGCAATTTTCGGTTTTCCACGAGCGCCATGTAAACCCCCGATTTTGGGGTGTTCCTTTAAGACAGTGATCCGCAAGCACTGTGCCGCGGCACAGTGCGTGCGGGACGGACATATGCGACTTCCGTGAGCGGGAGAAGGTTGCAGAGCACTGCTTTAAGATACTAATTTTGTGGTTAGTGTTTTCTGCCGGTGCCAATTACCCAATTGGTACTAATTGGTTCTCGGGCGACTCGCGCTATCTTTGCCCCACGATACCGGGGGGTAGCTTTGAGGTAGGTACTAGTTTGGGGGTTAGTGTTTTCTGATGGTACTAATTGGGTAATGAATCCTTACAAAATTTCAAAGTGATTCGAGTTGTTTTACGACAAGTGGCGTTCTGAGGTGACGCTCGAAAGATCTACCCGATATTTAAGGGGTTCCTTTGAGGTACCAATTAGGGGTGTTGGTGTTTTCTGTGGGTACGAATTTGGTGCTAACTCATTACAAATGCTAGAATAGATTGGACTTATTTTTCGACAAGTGGCGTTCTGAGATGACGCGCGCTATCTTTGCCCCCCGATACCGGGGGGTACATTTGAGGTACTAATTTGGGCGTTAGTGTTTTCTGATGGTACTAATTGGGTACTAAATCCTTACAAAATTTCTAAGTGATTCGAGTTGTTTTACGACCAATGGCGTTCTGAGGTGACGCTCGAAAGAACTACCCGTGATTTAGAGGGGTCCCTTTGAGGTACCAATTAGGGGGTTTGTGATTTCTGTGGGAGCTAACTGGGTACAAATTCCCTACAAAAGCTAGAATAGATTCGACTTGTTTTTCGACAAGTGGCGCTCTGAGGTGGCGCGCGCTATCTTTTCCCCCCGCTACCGGGGGGCTTCTTTGAGGTACTAATTTTGCGGTTAGTGTTGTTGGGGGTACTAATTCGGTACTAAATCCTTGCAAAATTTCAACATGATTCGAGTTCTTTTACGATAAGTGGCGTTCTGAAGAGACGTTCAAAAGAACTACTCATAAGTTAAGGGGGTTCCTTTGAGGTACCAATTCCTCGGTTGGTGGTACCAATTGTAACTAATTGGGTACTAATTATTTGGAAAGTTTCAAGTCATGTTGCAAAAAGAAGCGTTCTGAGGCTCGTAAATGCTAATTCACTCTATGGTATATTTATATTCGCAAGAGAGACGCTGGCCTTTTGTTTATATATTGAGCGGAGGGCAAGATACATAGTGTTGTTGGTTTAGTCTCAGTGGTGTTTTGGGAGAGTCCGATCTTTAAGTACGGCGTGATAAGTCCCTTCGTGGAAGTCCGTTAGTGATAATTTCACATCCAATTCACGTTAACTTAATCGTGGATATGTATGCGCTTTCCAAATTGCGATTTTAGTGCCCATAAGTACGTGAAGTAACTATTAAATTATGGAACGATGTTGAAAAATTGTATAGTCCACTTGAATTACCAAAATTTATTCTGAAATCTAATCTGGAAGATAATGCTAGTGAGATGAGTTTTTCAAAATTAAAATTATTCAAAATTTGTTTTAAAATATATTTAGGATCAACAGTGACTACATTAAGGCTAACCAATCTGGCTAATTTGTCTATTGGGCAAGGTGTATGTGATGCTATAGACGTTGATAGCGCAATAAAGGACTTATTATCCCACTTATTACTTATTACACCAGTCACTGATCTATGTATATGGAATACTTGAGCCTTGTATCAACTGTGGTCTGTGACCACTGTACGACCTCACGCAGGTGAGAACTGGGCCTGCGCACTGCGCAAAATTATTCGCGGCATTTTGAATTAATTTCTATAGGTTATGGTTAATAATTGAAATATAACCTTCATCGAAAAGTCAATTATCCAGGATCTAATCCTTACGATTTTAAAACGAAAATGTATCGAAGATGTTAACATTGACTATCAGATACGTATGGCATGTGTTTACATCGTTTATATAAGATTTATCTATTTGTATTATGTAGTTTCTTAAATTTAAAAATTAATAAATGTATTGTCCTATATAAAATGTTCGAACAACATTGTACACTGATCAAATATTCAGGTGTATCTTATACATATGATACAGGCTAATATGTAACTGTAAACTTACACTTCTTAAGTAATGATCGACTGCGATTATTCAAAATTGACTAATCTCTGCTCATACTGTAATATTGCACAGCATAGTCCGCAGTAATTACTTTCATCACTCCTGTGGTTTGGAATACAAGCTGCAGGTAGACCGGAAGTAATGTAAAAAGCGAACTTGTAGACGAGTGTATATCAGAGCATGGGTTGATTTGTAAGTAGGAATAAATAAAACAAATTACGATTTTTTATTGCAATAAAACAATTTATTTTATTGGTTGTGCCATAGTATCAAACGGAAAAATTTCTTCCCAACCAATTCCCCCCTTTCAATATCGGTTTGCCGTTTGCACAAATTATAAAATCTAATTTTGTGATAACAAGATAGAATAGTTTTAACTAATACTGTGATGTGGTTTTCCTGTTCAATAGATACGTCTAATAGATAATCTTCTTGGTTTTTAAAAAAATTGCTTGTGTTAAAGTTGAAGTGTTAAAGTTTGTTGTTATGTCTTAGTTACTAAATATAAACACTAACAAAACACCAAATACTAATAAAAACACTAATAACTGATAATAAAAATAGTAATAATACGTAAGGAAAGTAAGGAAAGTAAACACAAGCGATGAATCAAAGATAACCACGAAATCAACAAACCAAACCAGCCGGTTGATCGCAACGGTGACAATAATACCGACCGCTCGTTTATTGCTATAGTAGCGCCATCCGTTGGCACATCTGTTTGCGCACACAGCGCAATTCCAGTGAATACCCAGCCATCGTTCAAATGTGGATATATTTTCACGCGCATCCCTATTCATCCAGCATTCCATATACATATTGTGTCCGCAAAAATTAGTCATAGGTCTATTGGCACCGTGCATGCCCCGTGGAAGGGAGACGAAAATCGGTTTAGGCGCCCGTGGCGGAGAAACGGAGAAATATCGGCCTACAGATGTGCAGTAGTTTCAAGGTTCAGTAGTTTGCGGCGCATTATGTTGATGCCTAGTTATCATAACTCATAAGTATACAATTCTGTGGTTCACAGCAACAGATCGTTCATCGATAACTTTGTAATGGGGGGACACTATAAGTGTTGTATTGACAAATGTACGAATAATAGGAGAAAGAACAAGAAATGCAAATTTTATAGATTTCCAGATTATTACACTCATGTTGAGCTAAAAAAAGAAATTTATTTTCAAATTACATTCAGAATTCAGCAATATAATCTTATTATTAAGTTTGAGTACAAGGGTTTGTCTAGTTCGAGTGCTTGTTTTATAAGAAAGTTACAATATAATCTAAAAGTCCCAAAACATAAAGTACACTCATTTTGTGGTGTGCACGTGTTCTACATAATTACAATATAACTTAAAAGTCTCAAAACATAAACTAACCTCATTTTGTGTTGTGCACGTGTTTTGCCGGCTAATTGAAAGTGACTGTGCGAATAAGAGCTAGATCTCGGACCCTACAGCACAGCCTTGCTAGTTTATTAATCAAAAAACAATAACTTAACCTGAACTAATTGTACATGAAACATAACCTTACCTAATAGTTGTTTATAATTATATTTTATAATATATTGTAAATTAAATTAAGTTCAATGAAATTAAGTTAATGAAGTTCACTATTAACAGTTATTCTCCAAAAACAATATAATAATACAAGTTTGATTGGACCACAAAAACACTACAGATAACTGTAACATATAGTTGCGAACTGCTCCATTTACGCCTCGTGGACATAGTACTCGCCTACACTGGGAGAGGCGCTTGCATCACGCACCCTCCCAATACAAAATAGCGTATCACGCGACAACACTGCCAACGTCGGTTTTGTGGGGCAGCTAATTATAGTGCGACTGCCCATGGTATAAGGAACAGAAAGTATGTGAATGCGCATATTCTTCTTTGCGCATAGCGTGGGAAATGGTGGCATTCACCCAGCTGCGGCGCCATCGATGGTCGCATACAGCCGTCGGCGCTGGCCTTTGCTTATGCTACTAAAGCCGGTAAATCAATTAACAGAATAAAATAATTGAATGCGTAACGACAATATCGATTTCCGCACAATATAAATCCCATTTAAAAGTTGTTTTTCGTAAATGGAGTTAATTTTGAATTATAATTTTATTGTTTTTAGTGCTTTTCCAACAAGATGTAATTATTCCTATAAACTTTTTGATTGATAAAAATAAAGTGCAAATATTTTGACTAATTTGTAAATCTCTCGACAAAGGGAAACAAACATCTTGCAGCGTCTAATGTTTGGTACGTTGCGTCATGCTGCAACCATTGGTACTTATGAGCTGTACATGATGCAAAATACCAAGGTGGAGTCACTATTAGTAGAGCGCTGAACATACTATATCTCCCTCAGATTTTAAGAAATAACCGATGTAGTCAATCCGTTTCAGCGCTCTACTAATAGTGATTCAACGTTACTAAACGTTTGACGTTGGAAGGTTTTGGTAACATGATGTAGTGCCTGCGTTAGAATGAATAAACCTCGATACACCCCATACAAATTACATTTATTGATTTCTTCTCAGTTACAATTTTACTTTATTTTTACTTTATCATACGCAGTATGTAAAGTATTGTAATCACGCCGAAAAGAAAAATTGAGATTTTAGCGGAAATAGGTCTTTATGGGTCCCCTGAACATTTTTGACCAAGGTACAAAAAAATGTCTGTGTGTGTGTGTGTGTGTGTGTGTGCGCGCGCGTGCGCGTGTGCGTGTGCGTGTGTGTGTGTGTGTGTGTGTGTGTGTAAACGATTTTTGTGGCGACTATTCCGGAGAAACTACTAAAGGTATCGGGACGAAAATTCATATTTAGAAGTTTCATGATCTAACTTAGAGCTGAAAAGCTTTTGGTTCAAAAGGCTCCTAAGGAACTGGTACTTTATTCTAAGCCTTTTTCAAGGATTTTGCAAATGAGCCGCCATTTCTGTAATTTTGTCAAAATAGTTAAATAATAAACTAAAGTAGAGGAAATTTTGAATAATTTATGCCTATGACATTTTTTGGTAAAATTAATAGTTTAGCTGCAAGAGCTAATCCTATTTGATCGAGATCGGTCGTATCTGCATTGATATGAAAGTACGTAGTAGCCAGAATTTTGACAAATATTTTTTTGCGCTGCCACACTCGAAAACAACTGATTTCATCAGAGGTGAAGCGCTATGGAACGTTGCCGCTCTAGTGCGGCAAAGTACAAAACTTAAATTTCAAATACAATAAGATCACCAATTTGATTGTTTGTTGATAAGAAATATCAACAATTTAATTGTAAAAAAATCCTTTCTACAGTAAAATATCTGCCCCTTTCTTCAAAATTATATAAAGATTTTATAACATAACTCAATAATTTGTAATTTCATATTAATATATCAAGTCAACATCAATCGTATTGTAAAAAGAGGATGCAAAATAGCTGGCATTTTAATTTTTTTTTAAATACACGTTTGTCAAAATGCAACACAATAAACGTTGATGTCACTCCTGCCGAAAACTAAATAGCGCGACTCGCTCACATGCGACGGCGACGCTCCGCCTTCGGTGACGCGCCGCATCACCGCTCATCGCGCTATTCCGTACTTTCGGCACTTTCGAGACATAAATAACTCTTATTCTAATGACGTAGTGTAGGTAGTGTCAAATGCTGATGGTTTGACAATACCTACGATTTATCTCAATATAATAGATTCTCATGCAGCTAAAGTATTAATTTTATATATTGTATGTTAAAGTCATGTGCCTGGCCACATCAGATTTTTTTTTAATTCAACTCTTGTTTTTTCTGGGAATGCGTCTTCCTGCATGATCCCGCCTCGCATTTCTTGTCAGCAACAATGGGAACCAAGCACCTAAACATTACAACATTATATTAGTAATAATCTTTATCCAATTATGACATAGCCTATACTCTTAATGGGATATGGGCCATTAAGGGTGCCGAAACCGCACCCTAAAAAGTTCAGCAAATTGGGTAAACGTACTTTGTAGCCAAATGTTTATATATTTGTTACGATATTTATAAGTACTCATTTTGAAAGTATGCACCTCAATTATGTAAACACGTGAACGATTCACCGGGAACTTCGGGCTTGTGTAGCATTACTCAAGTAACATCAATAGACATCATTCGTTCAAGTGACGTAAAAATTCGTGATGTTGGTTTCTTTTACCGTTAAACTGACAAATATTAGTGTTAACTTAGAAATAATCTTTTGTAGAGTGAATGTTAATGATAATTTACAAATACAGCCTAAATCGTTAAGTAATTGTAAAATAGTTTAAGGTATTGTATTTTCATCAACCTATAAAATAATGGTCCTGAATACTTCATAAAATGAGAAACTATTTCAGCACGGGTGAGGAGAACGTGTTACCTATATCTAATATGCAAGTGCTGTGCACACTTAGCGGTTAATCCCCACATTTCATAGACTATAGACCAACAAACCTGACAGATCCTTCAGATAGCTCATCAGGACTTATAGCTAGATGAAAATACTAGTCGTAGGAGAATTATTTAATGTGAAAGAAAATCACAGTAATAGTGAAATGATTTCAATGTAAGTTTGAGCGTTACTATTTAAAACCTAAAATTTACCTACAAGTTATCAAAATAAACTTATTTTCTACAAACATTTGTTGTTTTACTTGATGAATAATCAGACATTGAAAAATATGTAAAGAGCAGCTGTTATAACGGGCCCACATCGTTTGTTGTCTTTTTGTCATTGACAACCCTGCTCTACATAATTGGTTTTCATAATTAATTCTACTGTAAGAAATGAAACATAAATAATAATTTGTTATTTATCGTAACAAAATAAATCTTACGGTTTGTCTAGTGGCCTTCTTCCGATTATATGTGTTCCGATTATATGTGTTCTGATTATATGTGTTCAAGTTTTACGAGAATTACGAGTGATATATTACTCGAAATGCTACGTTTTCTGTGATTGGATGTGAACATAATATGCATAAGAAGAATCTTTGTTACTTTCTTTGGCAACCCACTAAACTTTGTAGTACAAAGTCCCAGTATCACCATCAGCTGTAAAGTCTTCAGTAGATACCATCCTTGCTGTAGCAAATAATAAATATGTCTCAATATTGTTTTATATACAAACAAAATTAGCCACATTAGGATACGCACCTATTTTTGCGTTAACTTATTTCGTCCACAAGGTAATAGCTTCCAGTATTCTTTATTTTCGGAAATAATGTATGAACACGTATTCAATATCCAATCACTGATCAACAGGAATTTCAAAGAATAAAATTAATTTCTTCGACGTGACTAGGTTAATAATAATAATTCTCGCCATCTTTGCTCTAAATGTAAACAAACTCTTCGCGCATGACGTGGGTGCGCGCGAGGTACCAATACGTGTCCCCCTAATGCACGTACCTCCCTAACTCGCCATGGGACTGCCGACCGGTGGGAGAGCAGGTCTGGTCATGTCAGTCTGGTGTTGCGTTTCGGAGCACATGCACGCAACGGCAGAACTATCGCAGATCTAACAACGCTTCTGTCGTGTAGGCAACCTAACGAACTGACGTATTGTATTAAAAGTGATCTAGAACGGATTGATATTTTTAAGTATGCGATTGACAGCCATACTGTACACATGTATCTACTGCATATTCGTTCAGTAAATGTTTGATTAGTTACCCAGTGTTTTATTCAGACATATCATCTGAATTTGGCGACGAGGATGGGATGAAACGTTCTCACAGTGTTAAACCTCGACGGTTGAAAACAGTGCGTGTGTAAACACAACAAAAGAACTTAGTGCATAAGTGACAAGCGTTTGACAGACGCCATTCACAAGCGCGTGGCGGTAAACAGTACAGTACCAGAAAGAACGGAATTGCGACCAACGATGGCGATTTTAGGTAACATTGAACAATTCAATACTAACGACGCATCGAGTTGGGAATCGTACCAAGAAAGAATCGAGTTTTTTATGAGCGCTAGTTCAATTACGGACGTGGATAAGAAGAAAGCAACGTTTCTCAGTTTATGCGGCCCGGCAACATACGAGATACTTCGCTCACTTATAGCACCGGAAAAGGTACAGGCCAAAGACTATGACGTAATAATAAAAGTGCTTAAAGACCATTTCGCGCCGCGTACATCGGAAATAGTGCATCGATTTCGATTTTATCGCCGCGATCAACAATCGGGTGAGACAATAACAGTGTTCGTGAAAGAACTACGCGTTCTAGCGGAAAATTGTGGTTTCGGACAAACTTTAGACACAATGTTACGGGACAGACTTGTGTGCGGTGTCATAGACGAAGGACTACAACGCAGACTACTTGCCGAAAAGGATCTGGTGTTTACGAAAGTATACGACATGTGTTTGGCACACGAAACAGCGTCCAAAGGATTGACGTTACTCCGTGAGTGCAATCCGGGGACAGGGGAAAGTATAGGAACTGCAGTACGTACAGTTAACTTCCATAATAAACCAAAACAATACAAAACAGTGGAACAGGCGCGTAAACAAAAATGTTTTCGGTGCGAAGCTGATCACTCATCGGACGAGTGTAAATTTAAAAATGCGAAATGTTGGTACTGCTCAAAACAAGGACACATTGAAAAGGCATGCTTCCTAAAGAAAAAGCGGACAAGCAAGAACGTGCACAGCCAAATCACAACCAAGGTGGAAGAGGATGACGACCAAGATACGGATGATTACGGCCTAACCCTACACAAAATGGTTGGAGAACAGATTCCAGGTAAAGTGATGATTACGCTGAAAATAAACGATGAGCCGGTTCGAATGGAAGTGGATTCGGACGCAGGCGCGAGTGTCATCGGGGCACAGACATTTCAAGGAATTTACGCGAAGAAGAGACCAGCATTACAACCTCCAAAACTAAAGTTAAAAGACTATCAAGGTAAGGTGGTGGATACTTTAGGAGAATGTATGGTTCCGGTCAACTTCAAGAAAAAGTCGGCACAGCTGCCACTGATCGTGGTAAAAAACAACCGATCCAGTCTTTTGGGTAGAAATTGGTTTGCAGCTCTTGGAATTTCAGTGACCGGTATAAACAAGATTTCGAGTGCGTGCCGGACTACGTAAGCGAATACCCGGAAGTATTCGAAGAGCGAATCGGGACATACCGGGGTCCACCAGTTTCGTTCAACATAGACAAAACCGTAAAACCGATCGTGATGAACGCGCGTCGGGTACCGTTCGCGTTGAAGGAAAAAATCGACCGCGAACTAGACAGACTATTAGAACAGGGTGTGCTAGAACCTGTGACACATCCCACTTGGTGCACTCCGACGGTAAGTGTAATCAAGGATAACGGGGACATTAGATTGTGCGGAGACTATCGCGTATCACTGAACAAAGCACTGCGTTCAGATATGTACCCTCAGTGCGGAGCATTTTGGCGACGTTAGCTGACGGAAAGGTGTTCGCGAAAATCGACATGGCGCAAGCTTACCTACAATTAACCGTAGATGAAGAAGCAGCTGAGGCCCAGGCGATAATAACACACAGAGGAGCATTCAAGTGCAGAAGACTACAGTTCGGAGTTTCCGTGGCTCCACAGATATTCCAACGTTTCATCGATACACGTCTAGCTGGGATACATGGGGTATTGGCATATTACGACGACATCCTGTGCGTTGGGAAATCAGAGGCGGACTTACAGATGAAGGTACGGGAAGTACTACGACGTTTTCGAGAAGACGGTCTACACGTCAAGAAGCAAAAGTGTACCTTCCAAGCCGAGAAAATAACGTACCTTGGGTTTGAAGTGAGTTCGACAGGAATCAAGCCTATGAAAGACAAGTTGACAGCAATCCAGAATGCACCAGAACCAACAAACAAAACAGAACTACAGGCTTTTCTGGGACTGATTAAGGGGGGCGTTTATCCATATACCAGTTACATGCAAAACACGGGCGCATAAAAAGCAGATCGGAGGCGAAACTATTCCATTGATGTGTACAAGTAAGGTACTGTTGGAATGTGTAAGCATAGGGCATTGTTCCAGGATTAATATAAAATTCAACCGCGCTTGCTTTAATCATGAACTTAATTAGAGAAAAGAAGCTAATTTTTCAGTGAATATACTGGTTGATTTAATATGCTTTCATAGTGATTGAGCCAATAGTATTAATCCCGGAACAGGAGCTAATTTATGGGTGACATTTTAAGACATGGCTCTTTAAAATTGACCCAGCCGTTGTCAAGTTGATCTGCTTTTTATGCAATTGTGTCGAATTACTACGAACTGTCACCGCGGAGCTCTGTAAAGAAGGTTTCTGTAATAAAGTCCACAGACCGAGGCAAAGGAGAAGAGTGCTAATATATCCGATCAGTAATAACTAACAGTTGACAACAACCACAGTAGCTGCCTATTGGCAAAGGGCAGAAATCGGCTGAACAAATTAAGCAAGTATGTTTGTTTATACACAAATACTTGAGTACAACAGTTCACCGTTAGATGGAACCACATCCTGGGTGTCTTACGGACGGCAATCTCACTAGCATAAACGCCCCTCTTAACTTCTACCACATCTTTCTATGCGACAAGGCTAATATCGCAGAACCATTACATAGACTACTACAAAAGGACACAGAATTCAAATGGCGAGAAGAACATCAAATAGCTTTTGAGAAATTGAAAGAGAGTTTGACATGTGGACCGATACTAGCACATTATGACGAGAAGAAACCTCTCATAATAACTACTGATGCAAGTCCATACGGAGTCGGATGCGTGTTGAGCCAACCAAATGATGACGGCAACGAAGCGGTAGTGGCATACCATAGTCGAACATTATCGACAACTGAAAGAAACTTTGCCCAGATAGACCGCGAAGCTTTGGCCTTGGTTACCGGTGTGAAGAAGTTCCACGACTACTGTTATGGAAGAGGCTTCACATTGAGGACGGACCACAAGCCATTGCTGGGAATTTTTGGCAAGCAAAAGAATACGCCGGAGATACTTTCTCCAAGAATGCTGCGATGGTCAATAATGCTCAACGCTTATGACTACGATCTACAGTACATCCCAGGGAAACAATTAGGTAACGCTGACGCTCTTAGCAGGTTACCACTGAAGACAAAGTCGGTTGAACCACCGCCAGCTCTTGAAGTGTTGATGCTTGAAAACATGCCAGAGAAAATACTTCAAGCGAAAGAGATTGCCACAGAAACAGCAAAGGATCCTACTCTCTCCAGAGTGCTGCAGTGGATTTGGAAAGGATGGCCACGTAACACCAAGGAATTCCCGATCGAATTTCAACCATACTTCCAACGCCAAACAGAGCTATCGTGCTACCAAGACTGCCTACTGTGGGGCACGAGGGTGGTTATACCACCAGGAGGGAGGGAAATAATCCTAGATTTACTACATGCTGCACACCCAGGTATGGTCAAAATGAAAGCTTTGGCGAGATCATACGTGTGGTGGCCTAACCTGGATCGAGAAATAGAGGACAAGGTGAACAGATGCAGGATATGCCAAGAGACAAGAAACATGCCGAGAAGGTCTCCAGTCCATCCATGGGAATGGTCAAGAGCTCCGTGGACACGATTGCACCTAGACTTCGCGGGACCAGTGAACGGTCGCATATATCTCATCATCATTGACTCTTACTCGAAGTGGTTAGAAGTCAGACTAGTACCTAGCACTTCCACAGCATGCACGGTAAAGGTACTGAGAGAACTGTTCGCTACACATGGCATACCAGACGTCATTGTATCGGACATCGGAACAGCCTTTACTTCAGAGGACTTCAAGGCGTTCCTCAAGGGTAATGGTATTAGACAAGCGTTAGTAGCGCCGTACCACCCAAGCAGCAACGGGCAGGCTGAAACAATGGTACAGAACGTAAAGAACGCGTTAAAGAAGATGGTATCCCCAGATGTAACCACAACACTAGCCAGATATCTTTTGACACAGCATATCACCCCGCATACTACAACCGGGAAGTCACCAGCAGAAATACTGATGGGTCGAAGATTAAACACATTATTGGATAAAGTGCACCCAGATTTCGCAAAAGATATGAGCAGTAAGCAACAAAAGGCATTCGAGGGCAAACCGTCACCCAGAACATTCACACCTGATGATTCGGTCTACGCGAGGTCTTATGTACCTGGAAAGAAATGGATACCATCCACTATCATACGTCCTACCGGACCAGTCAGCTACGAAGTTGAGACACCAGCAGGCGACGTCATAAGAAGACACACCGACCAGTTAAGAAACAGAGCTGATCAGGAAGCACCAGATGTCACTGACGACGGAGATGGAGAAACGACAGCCGACGCACATGTGCCAGCGACACCACAGCCGAAAAATCCCACGGCAGAAAGGGAACCAGCCAACAGCAGCCCGAAGGACCCACCAAGAGTCAGACGGAAGCCACAATACCTCCAGGACTATGAGTGCGGCAACATTGTGCTATCCAGGAGGGAGGAATGTGTCGTGTAGGCAACCTAACGAACTGACGTATTGTATTAAAAGTTATCTAGAACGGATTGATATTTTTAAGTATACGATTGACAGCCATACTGTACACATGTATCTACTGCATATTCGTTCAGTAAATGTTTGATTAGTTACCCAGTGTTTTATTCAGACATATCAGCTTCATAACATTCATATCTTTGCAATCGTAATGTACCCTCCGCTAGAACAGCTTCAGATTATCAAGTGGTATTACGGTGGCAATTCGACGGAATAGTGCGTGGATTTGTTTGCAGTCGCTTTTGAAGGCAGCCCTATCCCGTGCAGATAAACCATTTTCAATATTGTGCATCAATTTGAAAAAGATCTTTGTCTAAAGAGCTGCAGTACTTGTCATCCAAGGGAGATATGTCCACAAGACATTGAGGCAAAAGAACGACGGGATGTACTAATCTGCGGTTCTGTAGTACTGGACGATAAGAAATCCACTCGAGGGATTGGCGAGGAATTAGGTATTGGTAACAAAGCCGTTGTAGAATGGAGTTTTGTGAAACTTTAATGGAAAAGGCGAACGCAGATGAAAATTTTATACAAAATATCATATTTACTGATGAATCGACTTTTCCGTTACATGGTAAACATAATCCTTCCATTCTTCGATATTGGGCCCAACAAAATCAGCACCGAAGTTATGCTTACCGTACTCAATATCGCAAGAAACTAAACGTTTGACCTGGTATTCTTGCCAATCATTTAGTTTGTCAATTCCTAATCGATGGACCTCTTAACGCCCAGAAGTACCTTACTTTGCTGCAAGAGCAAGTACTTCCCGCCTTTTATAACCTTCCCGGAGTAGATCAGGATGATGTTTGGTTTCAGCAAGACGGCTGTCCTGTTCATAACGCGACCAGGGTGCGAGAGTTTTTAACAACCGCATTTCCTCACCGTCTAAAAAGACGGTGAGGAAATGTCCCACTAATAAGTGGGACAGGCGACTTTCGTTGGCCCCCAAGAACACCTGATCTGTCTCCGAACGAGTTTTTCTTGTGGGGTTATCTTAAAAAAAGCTGCCAGCACTGTAACAGCCGAAACGCTCTCTGGCGTGAGGGACAACTTCTACAAACGGCTCGGATACTGTCTTGCAGCGCAAGGCGGAATCTTTGAGCCCCAGTTAAAATAATGTTTATTTAATTGTTAATTCGTAGTAGAATATTAGTTAATTTATATGTTTTTTTTTAGACTAGCGTTTTTATTTTTGCATATTATTTTCAGACGATAAAACAGAATTTAGAAATTATGTATGCACCATGTACGTGCAGTTTTAAAAGAAGCACAAAAGCGAGCGCACACCTGCGAACAACAAACTACTAGCTACTAGCACACGAAGCGCGCACCGGGGAACCGCTTAGCCGCTGACAAATACGTCGGGTCGGGAGAGCGATGTTGCCGTTCTTCCGTAAATGCCATGCCTAGCGTTCGGGGAAACGTACGGTATATACTTCAGTGACAGCCTGCACTATCCGAAAATGTAGTTTTCGCATTTCGCTTCTCTATGGAGACATGAAAGATACTATTTGGCCGCCAGGCTTTAATGAAGACTTTTCAGCGCTAGCCACGTATGTACATTAATTGTACGCAATATATCCAACAGATAAAATAAATAAATATATCTTTATTGAACCAACAGCCATCAGATACAATGCAATTAAAATAAAACAAAACAACTAAAAAGTATTACTGCTGGTTACCATCAGACGTGAGTTCGAGAATACGGCGATGAATCAACGTATCTCGGTCTTCCACTCAAACCTGCTACACTCACGTATATAGCAAGATACCTTGCAATTACACAAAGCGTGGCCAAGACATAGAAAAAGAAAAGAAACACACACAAGCTGAACTTAAATACATACATGGAACCAAAAACTTACACACAGTCGCCGCGTAATATGTAAAGGACGATTTAAACATTAACGTTCTATGTCAATATCTTTGCAGCGAATGTTTATGTTGTGCGCAACGTTCGAAGAGTTATCTTATTATAGAGATAAGGTGGGGAACCACTGGACATCAGCCTGAATAGAAAGCAAACAAAGTGGAAAACACCACTCTTGTACATATTTCGCCACCCCACCCATGACAAACTGTGACTGATATGGTCAAATCTACGCAATCCAAAGATAAATCGTAGACAAGAGTTCTACACTCTCTGTATACGAGAACAATCATAAGCGTTAAACACGGGGGCGGTAAACAATGTCACAATAATCAAAACAGGACAGAACGAGACTGGTGCACTATTGAGGTTTTATATTTTGACTCAGAAAACTTCGCCCAGCGTACAGTTGTTTTAAACGCAAATAGGCGACCTGGACCTTAGCCGAAACCTGTCCACTGAACCTCAACTGACTGTCCACCAGAACTCCAAAACATTTCACCTCCGGTTTAATAGGCAACACCTGATCTCGTACGACAATAATGAAATCTTTTGGTAGGTCCAAACCACGACGAGCAAAGACAACCGCGGCCGATTTACTCCCATTCACAACCAGAGACATCTCCTCAGCCCGCCTCACCATCGCCTCCACATCCGCATTCACCAGCAACCTAACATTCTCATAGTCGCACCTCCCGAACTGATAATATAGATATGTATCATCAGCATACTGTTGATACTTACACGCCTGAAGAACATTAGGTAACAGCGAAACGTAAGTATTGAAAAGTACAGGTCACAAAATTGAGCCCTGGGGCACATGATGGCACAGATGGCGCCCGAATGGTCTGTCCAATCAAAAAGCAGCTTTTATCATACTGCGTATGATAAAGTAAAAATGGAGTTAACCGATTTTGCCCATTCATGAACTTGTCCTTACTTTTTAAGAGATAAGCTATCATACAAAATTTCAGATCAATTGCTCCAAAATTACGACAGTAATTGTGTACACAGACGAACATACAATCAACGGACACACAGGTGGACATAGCTAAATCGATTCAGTTTTCAATGCTGATCAAAAATATTTATATAAGTCTATACCTGCCACGCTTCCTTAAGGACGTTACACATTAAATGTGAGGGGGTACAACTAGTTAGTCAGGATTTGACAGATATTATGATACTATTGACAGTATTGTCAGAACATCAGCGTTTGCGTTGGAAAACACTGCAGATTTTTAATACCAGAGCAAGCGAACAAAATTTTTGTGTGTGTGTGTGTAAACGATTTTTGTGGCGACGATTCCGGAGAAACTACTAGGTATCGGGACGAAACTTCATATAAAGAAGTTTCATAACCTAACTTAGAGCTGAAAAGCTTTTGGTTCAAAAGGGTCCAAAGGAACTGGCAGTTTATTCTAAGCCTTTTTCAAGGATTTTGCAAATGAGCCGCCATTTCTGTAATTTCGTCAAAATAGTTCAATAATAAATGAAAGTAATGGAAATTTTGAATAATTTATGCCTGACATTTTTTTATTAAAATTAATAGTTTAGCTGCAAGAACAAATTCTATTTGATCTAGATCGGTCGTATCTGCGTTGATATGAAACTACATAGTAGCCAGAATTTTGGAAAATATTTTTTGGTGCTGTCACACTCGAAAACAGCTGATTTCATCAGAGGTTGGAGAACCGCTATGGAACGTTGCCGCTCTAGTGCGGCAAAGTACAAAATACAAATTTCAAATAAAATAAGATCGCTAATTTGATCGTTTGTTGATAAGAAATATCAACCCGTCTTTATGTCTAATTCTAAAATCGATAAATTGAGAAAAGTGTAAATAAAGTATAGCAATGACTGTAGTTTTATTTTAGTATGTTGGTACGGATGTGACATCTACAGTGGCATGAACAGATATAAATCTGTCCGAATTTGAATTAGCTTTTTAAACTTGACGTTTCGGCAAAGTGGTACCAACCTAACATTTACTATACAGAAATATAACCATTTTCTAATAATTTTTTTAAAATACATTTTTCTCAAAAAGCAACACAATAAACGTTGATGTCACTTCTGCCGAAAACTAGATAGCGTGACTCGTTCACATGTGGCTGCGACGCTTCGGCTTCGGTGACGCGCCGCATCACCGCTCGTCGCGCTATTACGTACTTTCGGCACTTGTGACATAAATAACTATTAGTCTAATGACGTAGTATAGGTGGTGTCAAATGCTGATGCTTTGACAATACCTACGATTTATCTCAATAAAAAAGATTCTCATGCAGCTAAACTATTATTTTTATATATATATTGTATGATAAAGTCATGTGCCTGGCCACATCAGATTTTTTATTGAAAATCAAGGTTTTTCGTTCGCTCTTTTGGGTAAAACCGTTAATTGTACTAACAACCACATTAAAAGGAGACTTACACCACAGGTCTTAAACCGCAATTTTGACGTTACGAATGAAGATGGAATAATAAAATCGTACTGCGGCGCACTACCGTCAGTGGCGGGCTTTACAAGTTACAACTAGAACTACGCAAGGTCTATAAAGAGAGTAAGGATATCAATTTGAACATCTTTTCTATAGCCCGCTTTATATACCTCTCTGATCTATGTATGCTCTATTTTCGTGACGTCACTAGTCTGCGCTGCAAGTAATTAGAATGTTCATTTAGTCATTTCGTTGCATGATTTAGGTTAGGACTGTTGTTCTGAATGAAGATACGTATCGTTCGCATTCATGCTCGCTATTTATATCCTTAATTGTGTCAATTAATATACACTACTATTACACTGGTACACAGTGGTCGATATGCAAATCGAGACTTTCAAAATTATTTTGGCGTATGCTCCAATTTAATCAAAAGTGACATAAACACAAAGATTAGCATAAACATGTTTATAAATAACCAAATGGCCTGTGCAAATGACTTAAAATCAATAATCTTGTTACATACCCTGGAAAATCCATAAATCATGCACTAACGGTCTAAGACCCGATATAGATTTTTGCACTCGAAAGCAATCTGAAACAAGAATTATCGTGTAAACTTGTCAAAAAAGAACAGTTCTAAAAAATAAAAATTATATACAAAAAAGTAAATACTGAAAAATATACAAACACTCACACGAATTAGATATAGTTTAATGTTGTACTACTTCAAGATGTTTTAGTATCTTTACCGGACAGAACTTGGACGTGGCGCCATGTTAGGGTTGTCTCCTTTTGAAACTGATGATAACCCGCTATTTGGTTTGGGTTGCAGCCGATGTAAACATGCCTAATATTAACGACAAGGCTCGAGTGTGGATAGGTTCAAAAAATAACTTTTAACCAAATATATCTTATACAAACTTTTTAGATATTGACAATTTAATACATGACGGTTTATTGGAAAAAAATATTTTCGTAGATGATAAGTCTACATACATGATAAGTCACATATTTCCAAGTACCTATGTACTTATAACTTGCCAATAGTACTAAGTGACTATCCTGACCGATAGTCAACAAAATCGAACAATGAAAACGGTTTCTGGTATGCATTTTTTCTTGGAATCTGACAGGTGAAATTCCGTATTGTCTGTAGTTTTAGGAAAAAAAAGTTGTTTTTAAATTTTGTTATTACTGAGTTTCTCAAAAACTAGACTCAATTCACAATTTATGCATTCAGATTCAGACTCTTTTTGCGCTAAAGGAGAAAATGCTTTATGCACCCCGGCTGGTGGCGCCTAGGATGGTGGGTGGAAACTTCACCGGCCGGGAGTGGACTCCGCTGACTAGCCGTAACCTGGTCAGCTTTTTCTGGTTACCGACTAAAAACTCGCCCCCCCCCCATTTCCTTCGCGTCTGGGGTCTTGACGGCCTGGCATCGCTTACGCATTTCTTCGGTCTGTCCGCGAACTAAGATGTTAAATCAGATTTATGCGCCAGAAACTCACTCAGGGTTCTAGTGATCCCTCTCCCGTCTTCTCTCCTCCGCCTCCTTTGCTCTCATTATGTCGCCCAGCATTGAGATGATGGCCTCCCCTTTCCCTTGTTCCAACAGGATGCCAGCGACGGTGTCCTGGCGAATAGAACGCCCAACCTTCTCCTTCGCTCGAGTTCTCATGGGAATGAACTCCTCAAGTTGAAGACCGCGTGTCCCGGGGAATCACTCATTCCGCAGCTGTACCAGCAGTAGTCCGATGCCTGTCGTTTGATCTTTTAGAGGTACGTCCCCAAGATGTCCGACGATGGCCTGGGTTGCGTAGTAATTTACACTGTGACGTTTTCTGTCACTTTTTCACGTCTTTGATAAAAGTTTTCGCCCACCCATTGTATTGATCCCATCGCTGCTGCAATCGTCGGAAAACTTCCTCCGGGTTGTTCTTCTTCTCGAGATCACCGGACTCGTAGGGAGGGCACCCAGCTAAGGCTTCCGTCGACGCAGTTCTGTATGCCGACGTGACTGAGATGGAGGTTTTTCCTTCTATCCTTCTCAGCATGTTCACATTTTCTTTGTGTATCAGGGCGGTCTCCCATGTCCGAGTAGCGTAGAGCGTCACCGATGGCACATTGCACAACCGTCGCCAGAAGCCTGCGTTTCCTCTGGCTCGGCCCACCGGTCCTCGGCATGACTCTCGATAGGCCGTTCAGAACAGCTCCTGCTCTCTCCGTGGTCTTTTTGATGTGGGTTGTCATTTAGGTCCTTATCAAGGAAGACACCGAGGTATTTGACGGACTGGGCGCTAGATATCGTGTTCCCATCAAATGTAATTCTGATGTCTTTCAGTTTGCGTCTACCCTCCAAAATTACTGCCTCCGTCTTCTGGGGTGGTAGCTGCAAGCCAATCTTGTTGAGAGTTCGGCTAATCGTCTTGACGCAATACTCGGCTTTCTCCTTAACTTCCTCCGGGGATGACGCCTGTACCACAACTGCCAGATCGTCTGCGTATCTGACTATCTCCACACCTAGTTCTGTTTTTGTTCTGAGGAGTGTAGCGTAGTATACGTTCCACAGAGTTCCCCGACAATGGACCCCTGCGGCACGCCGCATGTAATTTTTTCTTGGTGCCCATCCGGAAGTATTACTATCCTTTCAGACAAGTATGTCCTTACTAATCTTCTTATTATCGCAGACACTCTGCACCTGCCCAGCGCCCTCCGGACCTCCCACCATGGCACAGAGTTGAAGGCGTTCTATAGATCCAGAAGGATTATGGCTCGATACCCGCGGTGAGCCAGCTAGACCTTCTTCCTTTCTCTGGCGCCGCTAAGTATATACATGACCGCGTCTACCGTCCCGATACCTCTCCTGTAGCCAAACTGTCTGTAATTTATTGCTTTTTGTCTTCTATCTCTTCTATTAATCTGTAATTAATAATTCTTTCTAGCAGTTTGCCTACTGCGCTCAGGAGGCAGATTGGTCTATAAGCTAGGTCTTGGTCCGGTTTACTTGGTTTACTCGTGTTTCGCCTCGCCTGAGTATTAAACGCCTGAGTATTAACACGTATTAAAAACATTTAGGAAAATGCCCGGGTCCGCCTTCACGCATACTTTAACTATCTCGTTCATCACTTGATCTTCCCCTGGAGCTCTTTTTGGCTTTAGTTGTTTTATGCTTTTGTTTAATTCTTCTAATGTGATTTATGTTATAGCTTCGTCTGCATCAGAATTTTCAGTCCCATCATTACTATGTTTGTCCTTTATCTGTGGGAAGAGCTTTTTAAATTGTTCGTCTATAGTTTTTGTATGTAATTCTTCTCGCCTTCTTTTTGTTGCCACCTGGTATTCGGTTCCCCAGACGTCTCCTTCCAGTTCATCGCACAGTTCCGTCCATTTCTTTTCATTACTTTTATCTATTTTATTTATTTTATTTATCACCATCTTCAATACTTTGATTATTTTATCTATTAGTTTTTTCAATTCTTGCCTTAAGGTCTTGTATTCATCATTGAGCAGTATTTCCGTTGACGTGTTTCGTCTTCGGTTTCTTTGTAGTGTCCTTCTTTGCTGTATGCATTTCCTTCGCATCTGCGCAATTTCCTGATTCCACCAATATACGCTTTTCCGATGTGTGTTGTTTCTTTTCTTAAGTTTTTTGTTGCATGCCGCCTTTATGGCATACATTAGACTATTTTCGTTTTTGATGGTAATCTTTGAAGTTTCCTTCTTGAATTGCCTTGCCATTTGCAGCAATGTTTCAGGCGTTGCTATCCATCCGTTGCTTTTTTTCTGTTTTTTTTTGTCGTCTTCAGTTTTTAGATCGAAACGAATAAGGCAATGGTGGCTGAGCATTTCTTTGTTTTCTTCCACTCTCCAGTTCTTTATGCTGGAGGCGAGCCTGCTTGCCGTAATAGTGAGAGCAATGATAGATATTCCTCTTGGGTTTCTATAGGTTGGTGCTTTTCCTCTGTTTATGATTACCAATTTTTTTTAGTACCCAGTCATCCAGCATTCTGCAAGAGTTTGTTGTTTTGTCGCCGGCGGTGTGAATGCGCGCATTAAAATCTGCTATTATGGAGTACTCCCTGTTGAGTGAAATTACACTTTCTATGTTATCGAGCAGTCTCTCGAAGTCTTCGATCGGACGATTCGGGGAGAAGTACACCGACGTGTACCTCCCTAAATCTACCCGCACAAAGCCTTCTCCTCTGTGCCATTTGCCAGGTCTACCGGCGTGTCTTTCCACCTGAATGAAGCAGTCGGCGTTCGTATCTGTCTGCAGCTGTTTAGATTTGCTCTTATTAGGTTCTTGTCCAAGGGTCACTTGAATTTCGTTTGCTTTGGCGTCTCTTTCTAGAAAATCATGGCAGTCCCAACGTCTGTTGCAGTTGAGTTGCATTATTTTAATGTGTTCAAGCATTTGTAGTTGAGTTTCTTTTTTAGCTCTCCGATTCTGCGGTCTCTC
This sequence comes from Melinopterus prodromus, assembly GCA_964023965.1. Lineage (NCBI taxonomy): Eukaryota > Metazoa > Arthropoda > Insecta > Coleoptera > Scarabaeidae > Melinopterus > Melinopterus prodromus. The sequence goes on from OZ030397.1 coordinate 18,355,972, forward strand.
TTTTCTTTTTCTTCTATTCCAGGTTGGATCTTCTGGCGGTGCATCACTTAATATTTGTTCCTCTATTGTACTCATTCCTGCACTTTATCTTTTTTGGGATATTTCGTCGTCCTTGTCCTCCTCTTTGTCATTTAACGCTTCACTGTTCTTTTTTTTTAACATCTGTTTCGTTCCGCTGGGATTGTTGTGCCAATGTTCTCGTCACTTTTAGTTGCACTCTGAATATTTTGCATGTGGTATTTCCGGCTCTGTGTCCTTCCGTATCGCACACCGGGCATCGGGGTGGGTCGTTGCAGTCTCTTGCCTGGTGACCTTCTTTGCCGCAGTTGTAACAGGCGTTTCTTCTATCTTCCCCTGTGCAATCTTTCGCAAGATGCAGTGGCGACCAGCATCTCAGGCATAACTTAATTATTTCTCTTTCTTCTACTTGACACATTGTCAGTCCAACTCTTATTCTTTTATCTACTATAAGAATTTGGGCTTCTTCCGTCATCTCTACTGTTACGGCCATCATGCTTTCGGCATATGGTCTAACGGAGGTCATTTTAAATTGTGTTTCGTCTGGTCTCGCCTGTTCTTCTCTTTATTGCTTCCTTTATTTCTTGCGATTCAGTTGTCACCATTATTCCTTTTATGTTTAACGTTATAGTTTTCATTTTCTCTTTTATTCCTCTTTCTGCCACGGTTTGCCCGTCTTCGGTTTTAAGGATCTTTTGTATTTTTCTTGCTGCGACTTTGTCTTTCTGCTTTGTGATTAGAAATTTTCCTTCTCTTGTTTTTCTAATTCCTTTAATTTTCTCTATTTTTTGCCTTCCTCCGAATTTTTCTTTAATGCCTTTGACCGTTTCTTCATAGGTTTTTCCTGGCCTATCCGCTATTAACGAAATGTTTTTCTTTCATTTCGCTCGTGCTCATTTTCTTTATCTGTTACATGTTCTTCTATTTTTGATTGCGTCGTGTATATGTCTATCTTTGTCTTCGTTCCTTTGAAAATAATTTCTAGCATTTTTCTATATCTTGTTAGTGTCATAAATTTCAGATGGTGGATCGGTATTCTCCTCTCTTCCTTGTTCCTTTCTTTTAAATCCTTTAGGTATTGACCATATTATATTCTCGGCTCGGTGTTACCTGCTTTGATTTCTATAACCTTTTCGGTTCTTTCTCTGTGTTGTCCTCCAATCTTTGTTTTTGTCACTTGTTCTATTTCTTTATAGTCTTCATTCAGTTCTGATAGTACTGGAAATGCTTTCTTATATTGATTTTGAATACTTCTAGCCATATCTGTGTTGTCTGGTTCCACTATAACTACTCTAGTTGTAGCGTCTTGTTGCCACAGTGGGTTTCCCTCCTTTAATGTTGTGTTTTTGTAGTTATCATCCTTCCAATTTTTGTCTGCCACCCTTTCCCAGTCTTTGTAGTTTGTGACCTCTTGTATCTCTCTTTCCTCCTCCTCTTCCTCTCTTTGCTCTCTTTCTGTGTCTGTCTCTGTGTGCGTAGCTTATTCTGTTTTTGCGTCTTGCCTTCTTTCCGTTTTCTTAAAGCCCTGCTTAGCCATGCATCAGTCGTATTACTTTCTTTAGTTCCCTCTTCGTATTTTGTTCTTCGTTTTCTTTCAAGTCATTTATGAGTCTGAAGAAAGTTTTTAGTCCTTGTTGAACTGTCCTAGCGTGGTCTTTGCTCCCTTCATCCTCATCTTCCTCGTATCCATCTTTATCCGTTATTTCGTCGCTCCACCTTTTTCTTTTCTTATTTTCTTTTCCTTCTTCATTTCGCTTTGGCGTGTTTTTAATCGTGCTGTCGAAGGACCAGCGCCTGAGTCTTGCTGGTGTTTGACTGTCAAGGTCTTCTGGGTCTTCAAGATGCCGGCCCACAAGCCCTGCCGATCCTCAGCAGCCCGGCGATGTACCAGCTTTCTTGGTTAGACCTGACTAACATGTTCTTCTTCATGGTTGGGGGTGGCGTCTCCTTTCCTTCCACGTCTTCCATCGTGACAATGGTTTCATCGGCGTCTTCTTCCTCATCTTCTCTTACGTTATTACTGGTGATCGTTTGGGGTGGTCAACGACACGTGAATGAGCTACGTCTAAAGGCGTGCTCATCATTGTCATGGCTTGCATGACCTGATACTGGGGAGTCTTGATAAGCACGGGAGGTCGACCTTTCCTCCCGTTGGACCCACGGCGCTGCTGGACCGGTGGATCCATCCGAGGCTTTGGTTTCATGCAACTCCATTCTCCCTTTTTTATGCCACGGGCGGCCCCATTTTATCCCTGCTGGCAGGCTGCGAGGTGGAGTAGATTCATCTGAGAGGACCATAGCCTCACCGACCCCTACTTTAGAAACTTCAGGGTGTAGTCCAACCAGCGACGCAGACAGGCATAGTACCAGTGATGTTCCTCTTCTAAGAAAGGCATTCGTGGGCGGTCCATTGGTTCGCAGGGTCGTCATCATGGGGGCAGTTCGGGACGTGCCCAAATCTAGACAGGAAATTCCGAGTCGTATCCAGTGGCCGTGTCCATGTCTTCGCCAGGTCGTCATCCAAGAAAGTAAAGGGATTTGGAGTTAGGATAGGATTTGCAGAGAGGGGGCGCGCCAACGCACCAGTTACCCGAGGGTAATATCCCTGAGGCAAGAGGATAGAGGGAAAAGGCGAGTACACAGCTCGGGAACCGCGTGCACGCCAATGCACGACTCACCCGTGGGTGAGGTCCCCGCTGGAAGATTCAGACTCACGAAAAAAAACATGTACCAGCTAAACAACTTTCATTTGTTTGATTTTGTGCTGTAGATCCTTGACCATCTTTTTAAAATTACAGTTGTCAACTATGTAAATTTAGTTTAGTAAATCTAAACAAAAATGTTATTTTGCCTATTTTTTAATATGATTAAATTAAACTTACTTTTGAGTTTGATCGCACTGAAAGGAACACTGGTTAATATTGTGATGAAGTGCTCCATAACGTTGGATGAAGTTAAATTAAATAAAAACCAGAATGATTTCCAACGTTTTTTATTGGGCTAATTGGCCCAATTGGGCCAATTAGCCCAATAAAAAACGAAACCAGAATGTTTTCCAACGTGGCCCAATTGGGCCAATTAGCCCAATAAAAAACGTTGGAAATCATTCTGGTTTTTATTTAATTTAACTGGTTAATATGTTTTAGTTGTTGTCAAATTTTATTTCATTATTTGAACGAACTGTCATCAATATACGAACGTACTGTCAAAGTCATTCTAAACCTACGTGGATGACAGTTGGCATTTCACCTCGCACCATTGACAAATACGTTTAAAAGATTTGATATAAAATGGAATTTATGAGTCATAGATAAAACGTCGTATTCGACTCGCACACAACTAATATAAATCGCTAGCATGATAGTGATTTATATCCTTAGTAATGTGCTCGTCAAATAATATACTATCGTATGTGTGATTTATGTTTTTTTCCTTATGGATTTATCAAGCTACCGTTCATGACACATTTTCATAATCTTTATCATAAGAAACTGAAAATAGTTAACTAATAAATTGTTAGAGTAACTTAGAATGCGAGCTTTAATTATAGTTTAAACATTTTTCATTTTAAATAAAAAAATTAAATACATGAACAAATTAAATTATACTTATCTTACTGTACACTTACCAAAATACGCATTTCTCTTTTGCGGTTTAAAGGGTACGGTAAGTAAAAAAAGTTTCGTTAAAAGTATTTAATTTAGAAATAAAACTAAAAGTTGATTACATAAGAGAATAATAATAATAAATAATAATAGTGGCATAACAATAATGCTCTTATGAAAAATGTTATTGTAAGAAACACATCAAGAATAAATAAACTAATAAACGGATTTTGTTTGAAAGTGAAGCTTTTGACGCAAGGGCATCCAGATATTTCCCGTTTTTTTCAAGCGTCCCTAATTATTTATATTATTAAACATTGAGCTTTACAAAAGTTTTATACAACAAAAGTATCACGTTTTATTCAACAAAAGTATATGGTAAGTGTAAACCGCTGAAGGCTGAAAACCGTACGGCGTACATAGAACAAATTATGGAGGTACCGTAAGAAAAACACTTTAAAAACATTAGCTTGGATCTTCTTATTAATAAATAATGTAGACATCTTTTGATTTAATTTTCTCCTACAATTTTCAAAGCTAATTTTGCCGTTTAGCTCTCGCAATGTTATATGGGTGCATGTTCTTGCTAAAACCAAAATAACCTCTTGGGGAATAGCTTCTAGTAATTTGCTGTCCAATTTTGAAATTGTTTTGTCACAAATTTTTGAACCTGAAGAGATGTGCCATGCAGCTTGTTAAATTCAGATTCTAATATGTCGCCTACTTGAATTAAATTATCATTTGGATACAGGAGATTTCCTCTTGAAAGAAAAGTGATCCAGTTTTCTATCATATTAACTGGTTTCAACACCCAAACTGTATTTTCCTCTAAATTTGTGCGCATGTACCCTGTGGTAGATAATAAAAAGTCATTGTGAATGTTTACTGTAACTTTTTTTGAAAATTTTGGAAATTTTGAATTTCCTCTTCATTTTCATAGAACGATTCAATTCCCGTCAAGTCTAGTTTTGGGTACTCAGGTTCATTATACATATCTATCTTTGATTTATCAACTTTTAAATTAACAAATATGCTTTCAGTTGACAATTACGCATCGGTCTGTAGTGTCTTCTGTATTTCTATTATCGGTAAAAATTGCTTTTGAATGCTAAGGTATACCACCTCAGTCCATGGGCGCCGTGTGAAAATGTTCCAGGGGGGGGGCAAGATTTTTTTAGTAATAAAAGGTGACGTAGTGTGAATGACTGTACTATTTATTATTTTGTAGTGTTTTCGTTGTTTTATTTGTTGTAAATTGCATTGATAGAGACATATTTGTATTTATTAGTTAGGATTCTAAAATTGAGAGACAACAAACACGAAATATAAAAAATAAAAATAAAATATAAATATAAAAAAATACCTAATATTGTTCGTTAAAGTTAAATTGCATGCAGCCTGAAAAATCTCCGTTGCTTTTATGGTTGTAATGTTGTATCATTTTTTACAGATTATTATATGTCATTAGCCACGGTTCTGACCCCTGTATACCCGGCAAATTATCTATAGCATATTGACATTGCATATTGAATTGCAAGAAAATTTGCTGCATTTCTACCATTTATTAATGTGTAATTAATAATTTTTATTATGAATATTATTTGTATTTATATATTTGTTTCAGAATCATTGAAATTTTATCCTAGAATTTTAGATTTGGTCTGATTGCCAACCATTATTGAAGAATTTTTATTACTTTGTAATATTCTGGAGTAAACATTGTTAATTTTTTATACGAGTTTTCAGCTCGTGTTCATCGAGCAAGGCCTAACGTATAATGAGCAACTGGCACCTTTCAACACCAAAAATACAGGCACAAAATGAACACAAATGATAATTTAATTCTATAATCGTGTCAATCGAGCATACGATAAAAAGTCTTAATAACAAATTGGTAAACAATAAAAGGTGAAAATATTATTTTAAAATGTAACCACATAAACGGAAAACAATGACTATATATATAGTATATATAAAGAAAAGTTGACAAATTTTAAAATGCTGTGATAGCGATTAACGACAACGAAATTCAAAATTGCTATCATTACTATTATACGTAAACACTTAAAAGGCGACAATACTAAGTCAAATAGTTAATAATAATTATTGTTGTTATATAGCTGTATGAATGGTCTGGGTATTACCATAGTAGACAAATTTTTGAATGAAGTTGTGTCCCGAAATGTATTGTTTGTCCGTTGGAGAGAGTCGGAAGATTTAACCAATTTTACAAGCAGCATAGGAAAAATAGTGCCATGTATCATAGGATGGCACTTTTAAAGCCAAATAACATTTGTGTTACTTTTTTTATTATTTATCGTCTTTGAAAGGAGTTAATGAGAACCGCTTTGTAGTTTTGATACCAATTTTGGCCAATTTCGGTTATCTTGAATTCTTTTTAGAGACGTTAAACAAATAAAGTTTTACATACAAATTATTTATATATTCTAGAATATATTAAGGCTCTATGCATTACCTAAACGGTGTCAGGTGTGTGGACGATGAGTTCGATATCAAAAGTTCAGTATACTTTATCTATATTTTACACTTACTTTTAACACCCACTATATTTGAGATAAACAGCTGAGCAGTGCATAAAGGTGCAAAGTACAGTAGAGCGTCAATAATCCGAACTAATTGGGACCGAACGTCTTTCGGATTATCAAATATTGCAACTAAATAGCAGAAAATAAGATTGGATAGAAGTTCATAATAGAAGTTCCTAATAAAAACAACACCATTTGATTCCGCTATTCATAAACTATAAGAATATCAAAAAGTCAGCGATATCGAACGGATATCGAAGGGATATCAAAGCGATATCGAAGGGATATTGAAGCGATATCGAAGGGAAATCGAAGGGATTTATTTATAACTTGTTTATGACTAGTTATGATTTATTTATGATTTATTTATTATTTATTTATTACAGTAGAGCGGCGATAATCCGAACTACTTGGGACCGAAGGTGATTCGGATAATTAAATATTGCAGCTAAATAGTGGATAATAAGAGTTTTGGATAGAAGATATAAAACAAAAGCAACATTTTCTGTAAACAGGAACTGACAAAAATGACTTTTCCCTAGGTTACTCAGTGATTTATTTTATTATTATTTCGTTTTGGGTGTTCGGATTACCGAGGTTCGGATTATCGACGTTCCACTGTAATTAAACCTAATAAGTATGATTAAATGAAAGCTCAAACATGGGCAATTTGGACTACAGCGTAAAATCGTAAACTTGGCACAATTTATAGTGCGACTCTTTCACGACGTAAGCTGGAGGTAAACAATCTAATGAAACCGGCATTGGCAAAGATTATAATCAGTATAGTCATCATTAAAATAAAAATGATTTGTGCGCCGTGCAAAAAACTGATTTCGGGGCCTCAAAATGTGCCCAGCCTCGATTAGGAATTACTTTCTTGTCTTGCTACACAATATACTATAGTATGTAAAATGTCAGTAGTATTTGTTTTTTAATTTAGGACGTGGGGCAAGCACCGATATACATCACCGAATAGTTTGGGTACAAAAGCCAGGGGGGCACGCGTCCCCCCCCCTGCCCTTATGTAACGACGCCCCTACCTCAGTCTATACTGAAATTCTAGAGGATGGGATTATCATTTGAGCCAATTCCTCTTATATAAGAGAAAAACATTTCAAGAACATCTTGATTTAGTCTTGATGTTAAAATGTATTTTGCGTCGTATCCAACAATTAAATATTTGTAAATATTATTTATTTTCTAGTAATGATTAGTTGTAATAGTTGTAATGATTAGTTAATAAAATTCCATTCTGAAATGGAAGCATTGACCTGTGATTACCAACACGCAGTGACGACACTACTTCTGAAACATTTTTCGTAAGTCTAGCTGCTTGTTAAATTTTGTACCAAATACATCTTTTTGTGGACATCCTTTATAGTTTGATAATAATTTTCTATTTCCTGAGGCCATGTCATTAACTATAGTAACTACTATAAATCCTACATGATAAAGTTGTACAAGTATTTCATTAATAATTTCAATGGTTATTGGCTGATCAAATTTATTTTATTCGTTTAAATAAAGTTAATACATCATTTAGTATTTCTGGTTGCAAATCAACTGGACCAGAACGATGCCTAAGTGTTGAAAGACCAGGTAATGGGTAACCATTAGCTCTTAAATATCTATAGGCTTTGGGGCTTACGGTACGTAAAGAAATTGCTGCAGCAATATCCTCTGGTGACCAACGTGAGATCTTACCAAGTTCCGGATTCATGAGCTTTCTGATTTGCCCTTGGGTGAAAACTTTTCCTAGAGTAGTTTTCAATTTGGCCTTACAATTTTTATTCATTTGTTGTATTGTTTCTCTGAGGTCCTTATTTGATTTTTCTAAAGCTGCCACTTTCTTCTGTAAAGAAATTACTTCATTTTCAGAAACTAGTTCACACGTCTGTGAAGATTTGTCAAATGTTGCTTGACATATGTCCCTAAAAACATATTCGCCATTGATACAGATATTCCTTTAGTACATTAAAGCAGTATACTTACATCTTTAAACCTTTCACATCTTGCTTTAGTGCGTCTGGATACAGTAGAGCAACCGGTGCTTCCGCAACCGGTGATTCCGCAACCAGTCCTTCCGCAAGAACATTACCTAATATTGTGTCCTCGACACAGGGTTGCTTTGCAATATGAAACGACTTATTGGAAGTGCCAGCTTCAGAAAGCTGGGCAGGTAAGTTTAATGTAGGGATTGCGTCAGCCTTCAACACCCTAGCGTTTGATGGCAGATAATGTAATAGTCTCATTCTCAGGGGAATTTCAATGCAGTCTGGGTGGAAATGGATAGAACATACTGTAGCTAAAAAATAAATACAAACATTTATACAGGAATGTATAGCAAATGCAACATACGTATTGCAACGTAAGTTCTTGTACATAAAGTTTTGACTATTTACATTGAGTGGTACAGATACAAAGACAAATGAAACTTACCGTGTTTTAAATTTATTAAATTATCCCGACCACAAGCTGTAACCCACTGTTCATAATATTGCGGATTCTTCGGAAAACGAAAAAATTTAATTGTCTCTTTAGTTCTTCTTGTGTTTCTATACTGATTCTTACAGCCCTTTACCGTACAATGCATTTTACTAATCTTACTAGGTACTTATAAAACTATATACAAAACACTAATAACTTCACCTAAACTAACCTATAACCTTATAGGCATGTTGTACATGGATATTATATATTAACTTTAAAAACACTCTGTACTAAACACTATAATAACTATTTTTCACCGTAGTTCCGTGTATTTGTCCAACAACGAACAAGAATACTTGCTTGCTCGAGACCATCGAAAATACTTTGCTCGAGACGACTGTAAACAGTGTAAACACCACTTGTTAATTGTTTACAACTCAAAGCCGCGCGAAATAACGTCTTCATTTGAATCCACACTCACGTGACTTCATGGGCTTCATGGACGCGAATTCACTCATGTATTGATAGGTGATTTTACTATGTAATGTATGAAACAAGGATTTATAAATCCAAAAACAAAATTGTAAGTAAAATTGTCTATTGTTCAATTCTGTACGTAAATTGTAATTACGTACAATTTGCGATCCGCACCCGTTTCGGCATCGTGGCTCGCGTGTCAAGTTCATGCTCGCGATTTATATCCGTTATGTGTGAGTCAAATACGACGTTTTATCTACAACTCATAAATTCCATTTTATGCAAAATATTTTAAATGTACCTATTTGTCAATGATTGCGATAGGCGAATTGTCAAATAACTGTCATCCACGAAGGTTTTGACAGACTTTGACACTAGCATTGTATAATGATGACAGTTCGTTCAAATAATTAGGTCATTATTTGAACGAACTGTCATTTTATTATACAACGCTAGTGTCATTATAATCATTGGCGCGTATAATGATGGAGATTATATATATAGTCATATAGGCAAAACAGGGAGAGCTGAAGGTGATGCATCGCTTAAAATCGTATGAACCAAGTTATGAACGTACCGCACGAATAGATTATTAGCTGTGTATATTAAGTTGCCTACTAGGTAGTTCGTTCATGATTAATATTTAATTATTAAAAATACTGTCATTTAATTGTGATAATTGTCCTATCTAATTTATATATCCATCATTAGCATGGTAACAGAAGCAAAGTGAAAACATACCAACGAAAACATCTTGTTCACATCACACGTTCGCTGTCGAATTGGAGGTTAGGTTGCTACCGCTGTCATTCGTTCTTATGGTTCTAAGAACAGACGTACTTTTTTGTCTTGGCCATTTAAATTATACAGCAGACGTATGAAAAGTATGCTATTTCGTTTTAACACGCGCCAATATTTAGAAATATTCTGTAACGTATGTCTAAAATAACTGCTGAAATCTATGAGTAATCTTCAGCTCTCCCAGTTTTGCCAGTTGTTAATCGGGAAAAAACTCCGATCGCCGAAGGGCTAGTAGGTCTTTTAATTACCTACAATTTGGGGTAAGATAGAAATGTATGCAATAATGTTTGCAAAAGTTATAATTATTTTTCTGGAGCGACTGATTGAAATACGTTTGCTATTCGAACGGCCATTATCGCCATTTAGGGCTTGTTGTCCATGGTCCAAACTCCGAACGTTGAAGGGCTATTAGGTCTCCGCAATCACACCTCAATTTGAGGTATGGTAAAAATTATGCAACGATTTTTGCAAGTTATAAACATTTGTCTTCAGCTAATGTTTGAAATACGGTTGTTATTCGAACGGACTTTATCGCCATTTAGGGCTAGTTTTCCATGGGACAAAATTCCGCTCTACGTCTTTTAATTACCTACAATTTGGAGTATGATAGAAATTTATGCAACAATTTTTGTAAAGGTAATAAACGTCTGGCTTTTTATACCAAAACAGGTTTCCGGTAACCCTATTTTTTGGAGTTGGCAACTCTCAACCCAACCCATGGCCGGCTTTTGTTTTGCACCCCCCTGGAAATATTTTTGCAGGCGCCCATGAACATACATCCAGATATTCAGATTACACCATACCTGTGTTTATGCAACCAATCGTACGTACGCATAATGTCAAAAGTCAGCGCCGCCACCACAACAGCAATTGACAGTACATTTTCATAACCTGGAAACATACTTACTAATAAGTTTCTGAGGTCTGTCTGTAACAATTCTACAGGAATAGTAATAAAAGTTTTATAACATGGACTATAAGGAGGAGCAAAATAACGAAATAGAAGCGTTAGAATCAATATACTACGGTGATGTTACTGGTGGGTGACATGCGAGATAACCTCAATCTTTTGCCGACTTAAAACCTAAATAATTGCAGTTATTTCTACTGAGCCCTACCACAAATTTACCATTCCCATTAAATCTGAGGAACACGAACCAGATGCAGAACTTGGTTTAGGATGTAACTTAACATTTACATATACAGCGAAGTATCCAGAGGAAGGACCGTCCATAGAAATCGAAGATCCAGAGAATATTTCAGAGGAACATGAGCGACAGCTCTTGGATTATTTACAAGAACAAGTATGTTTCTCGTAAATGTATGTAGATATATCTTACACGGCAATTTTTATTTTTAGGTGCAAGAAAACATAGGAATAGTTATGATTTTTACGTTAGTATCATCTGCGCAGGAATTTTTGAACGTAAAGTGGGATGAAATTAAGAAAAATCGAGATGAGGAAGCTGTTAGACGGCTAAAAGCAGAGGAGGAAGCTGAAATGGTTTGTAAACTAATATTATAAATAAATTAACGTAAACATCCTAAATACAGTTAGTATCTAAAATTCCAATATATTTCTGTTTAGTTGGATAAAATAAGAATTCTACAATATTGACAATCAACAAACGTGTTGATTTGACATTACACCTATCAACCCATATTTGTTTATTATTCTACCGATATTCTAACGGTCAGAATATAACCTATAACTTTGACTGATCTGGATAAATGAATGCTGTGCTAAAAGTTGAGTTTATCCTTATAAGAAGAGTGTACTTCGACTTATTTTACCATCGCTACTGAATAACAGTAATAAACTTTATATATTAATAATAATTTAATACACGTTTCGTCCATATATAAAAGTTGTAGACAATTTTTTGCTCTTCAGCCAACAAATTTTCATACTTGTTGACCCTCAACAATGTACCAACACAAACTTATGCTTTTTTAAAATGGAACAGTCGATAAACTATTACAGTTTTTGATTAAGAATTTTATTCTAATTGTTTTGACATCAATTAATGTAAAAAAGTGGATTTAAAAAAAAATTAACTATAGGCATACTTGTCTAACTCGAATCTCCAGTGGTACTAAATAAAAATCGAACTCGGGAAATTTTGAGTCGCAGAAAAATAGACAAAAATATGTTTTTTGTTTTCTGATGGGTCAAAATCTTTCATAATGATTCTTTTTCTATAATAATGCTTTAGATTTTTTTATAATACCTTGGTCCATTGGTTGCACCATGAGGTTAGATTAGGAGGAAAATATTCCAGTCTAATATTTTTTAGTTTTACTTATAACGGGTGATTTAAAATGATTGAGGACAGTTTGAATTTCCCGCCACAGTTTTGAACATATTTGGTGTTACTAAAATGGTATGCGTGCATGGTATCCAAGCAGTTTCTTGGAAACTCATTTGTTTAATAGACTACCACACCATGCCAGTCCTCATTAAAGTTGCAAGCAGATTTAGGCTCCTCTCAGCGAGGATCCAACTAATATTTAACTAATCTCAAGAATAGTGAATTTTATATTTGCGCTCCTGCCTGTTGGGAACCAAAATCAATCTATTATAAACAATAAATCAATTAGTAATCAATAAATTACCATAGTAAGAGCATCAAATTAAACTTTAGAGCAGTCTTGCCTATGGGGCCCCAAAGAGAGCGGAGGCAATTTCAGCAGTTAAACTCATGTTTTTTGCAATAAAAGAAACTATACCTAATACTGTACGAGACTAAAGAGAAACTCTTGGCTAAGTTAGAAGAGAAAAACTGTATGAATTCTACGAAGAATGGAATTCTTTTCTGTAAAGATGAATTCCAATCTGAAAAATGCTGTAAATCTTTCAAAGTCCTTATTGTTACACAGTGTGTATAGAAAGGAACGTAACCACTCAATATATTTCTTTCTAAAAAGTTGACAAGAAATAGACTCCAATAAAAGTTTTAGGAAATTGCTTAAGCTACAGATTTGAAATGCTTAGAAATGAAACACACTTTATATTAAAAAGTATTTCGCATTTATAACTTAAGTCATTTTCGAAAACGATGAGCTAGTGACACGGTAAAAATTCTTTTAAGTGTTTTAAATGCTTCCTTTTAACATTTAAGCGTCTTATTACATTTACACCATTGAGCTTAGGGACATGCAGTTTTTACAGTTCAATTTGTAATTCAAAAGACAGGAAGATTATACAGGACGCTATATTTAAAAAATCTGATGTGCCCAGGCACATGCCTTTATCATACAAAATATAAAATTAATAGTTTAGCTGCATGAGAATCTATTTGATTGAGATAAATCGTGTCTGCATTAAAATTAAACTAGTTAGCCGGGATTTGACAGATATTTTGATAGTCAATAGTATCAATAGTAGGTATTGTCAAAGCATCAGCATTTGACACAACCTACTGTCATCAGAATAATAGTTATTTATCTCCGAACGTACGGAATAGCGCGACGAGCGGTGAGGCGGCGCGTCACCGATTGCGGAGCGTCGCCGTCGCATGTGAGCGAGTCGCGCTATGTAGTTTTCGGCAGGAGTGACATCAACGTTTTTTGTGTTGCCTTTTGAGAAATACGTATTAAAAAAAATCAAAAATGGTTATATTTCTGTATACGAAATGTTAGGTTGATACCACTTCTACGAAACGTCAACTTTAATAAGCTAATTCAAATTCTGACAGATTTATATTCGTTCATGTCACTGTAGATGTCACATCCGTACCAACATACTAAAATATAACCACTCATCACTATACTTTATTTACAATTTTCTCAATTTATCGTTTTTACAATTAGATATAACAACGGGTTGATATTTCTTATCAACAAACAATCAAATTGGTGATCTTATTTTATTTGAATTTTGTATTTTGTAGTTTGCTGCACTAGAGCGGCAACGTTCCATAGCGGTTCTCTAACCGCTATTTTTGAGTGTGACAGCAATAGACATTTCTGTGGTGACAGCACAAAAAAATATTTGTCAAAATCCTGGCTACTATGTAGTTTCATATCAATGTAGATGCGACCGATCTCGATCAAATAGAATTTGCTCTTGCAGCTAAAACTATTAATTTCACCAAAAATTAACATAGGCATAAATTATTCAAAATTTCCTCAGCTTTAATTTATTATGTAACTATTTTAACGAAATTACAGAAATGGCGGCTCATTTGCAAAATCCTTGAAAAAGGCTTAGAATAAACTAGCAGTTCCTTTGGACCCTTTTGAACCAAAAGCTTTTCAGCTCTAAGTTAGGTCATGGAACTTCTAATTATGAACTTTCGTCCCGATACCTTTAGTAGTTTCTCCGGAATCGTCGCCACAAAAATCGTTTACACACACACGCACAGACACACACACACACACACACACACACACACACACACACACACACACACACACACACACACACACACACACACACACACACACACACACACACACACACACACACACACACACACACACACACACACACACACACACACACACACAGGCATTTTTTTGTGCCTTGGTCAAAAATGTTCAGGGGACCCAAAAAGACCTATTTCCGCTAAAATCTCAATTTTTTTTTTCGGCTTGGTTACAATACTTCATCATACTACGTAAAAATTGATTTTGGCGGACATAGGTCTTTATGGGTCCCCTGGACATTTTAGACCAAAGTACAAAAATCTGATGTGGCCAGGCACATGACTTTATCTTACAATGTGTATATAAAATTCATAGTTTAGCTGCATGGGAATCTATTCTATTGAGATAAATCGTAGGTATTGTCAAACCATCAGCATTTGACACTACCTACACTACATCATTAGAATAATAGTTATTTATGTCACAAATGCCGAAAGTACGGAATAGCGCGACGAGCGGTGATGCGGCGCGTCGCCGAAGGCGGAGTGTCGCCGTCGCATGTAAGCGAGTCGCGCTTCTAGTTTTTGGCAGGAGCGACATCAACGTTTATTGTGTTGCTTTTTAAGAAATACGTATTTAAAAATAAATAAATAAAAAATTTCTGTATAGTAAATGCTAGGTTGGTACCACTTTGACGAAACGTCAAGTTTAAAGGTGCGTTCCGATTGGTAGGTAATGGTAGCTAATGGCGGTGGTAGAATACGAAATTATAGTATTTCTTACATATCGTGATAATGACACATATTAGTTTGCATGTACATAAACATGAGTCACTAGCAATTTTCTATTGGAAATACTATAATGGCGTCTGCTACCACTGCCATTATCACTAATGAAAGCGCACCTTAAAAAGGCAATTTATCGTTTTTAGAATTAGATATAAAGACGGGTTGATATTTCTTATCAACAAACAATCAAATTGGTGATCTTATTTTATTTGAAATTTGTATTTTATAATTTGCCGTACTAGAGCGGCAACGATCCATAGCGGTTCTCCAACCTCTGACGAAATCAGCTGTTTTCGAGTGTGACAGCTAGACATTTCTGTGGTGACAGCACAAAAAAATCTTTGTCAAAATCCTGGCTAGTATGTAGTTTCATATCAATGCAGAATATGCAGATGCGACCGATCGCGATCAAATAGAATTTCCTCTTGCAGCTAAACTATGAATTTTACCAAAAAATGTCATAAACATAAATTATTGAAAATTTCCTCTACTTTAATTTATTATTTAACTATTTAACGAAATTACAGAAATGGCGGCTCATTTGCAAAATCTTGAAAAAAGCTTAGAATAAACTACCAGTTCCTTTGGACCCTTGTGAACCAAAAGCTTTTCAGCTCTAAGTTAGGTCATGAAACTTCTAAATATGAACTTTCGTACCGATACCTTCAGTAGTTTCTCCCGAATCGTCGCCACAAAAATCGTTTACACACACACGCACAGACACACACACACACACACACACACACACACACACACACACACACACACACACACACACACACACACACACACACACACACACACACACACACACACACACACACACACACACACACAGACATTTTTTTGTACCTTGGTCAAAAATGTTCAGGGGACCCAAAAAGACCTATTTCCGCTAAAATCACAATTTTTTTTGGCACGATTACAATACTTCATCATACTGCGTATGATAAAGTAAAAAGGGAATTTCGTCTGCTTCTTACAAATACATAACTCGGTACATTGAAAAGTCATTCAACTTTCCAGCTTGAGTCTTTTCCTAAACCTTTTATTTGGTTACTTTCTTCTAAACTTTGAGGACCAGATATTGGCACGTTACGTTTCATCTTGCTAAAACTGATATGGCAGAAGGCATTTGGAATAATTGTATTTTTTAATGATATAGAATCGGAATCTTAGGTAATGTTAGAAAAAGAAATAGGAAATTACATTTTATTAAATGTAATATCTGAAAAACTATGAAAACGGCACCACAAATTTAATAAGTACATACTCAGAGGACATATGTATATTTTGATGATAGCGTATTTAAGAACGAACTATCGAAGTTTTTGAAATATTAAAAGCATTTATTTGTTAAGAATACCCTTTATTTAATAAGATAATATGGTTTACTTGCTACGAATTTTGATTTTTAAATTGTTAAGCTAATTATTAGTTATTTTGTAATTCTTAAGAATAATCTGTTGTTACTTTAAATAATTATGTAGGTACTTATATTAAATGTTGTTGCGAAAAGGTCTTACCTATTATTTATGATTTTTGTTAATTGTTCCGAAATGTTAATCAGTATTATTAGTATTTATTATTTTTGTTTAAAAAGGAAATTCTTCTTAATTAAACATTGTATATGGGCATAACAATTGCATATCGCGTCGCTGGATATCACCTGTGGGTAATATTACTGGTAACATTACCGGTAGTATTGCAGGCTATTAAATTAGGGATACTTTATAGTCACGGTAATATTACCATTTTTTAAATTACCGGTAATTTTACACCACTATATTATAGGCATGAAACATGCACCAACATGCTCATTCTGTATACTTATATGCTAAAATTTCTAAATCTTTTAGGGTGTTTATACCCGACGTAGCCCTGCCTGGTTATTGGGATGTACTTTGTACAAATACAAGGTGTATTTATGAAAACTAGATGCCAACTACATGCCAACCAAATTTGAACCAGTATAAAGTAGGATGAGTAAAACATTTGCTAGCTCAGTCTATTTGTTTTTTCAAGCAAATTACTATAACACATAAAAGCACACCAGTGATAAAATACTTAAAATACTATAAGGTTATAACAACGAGAATCTTGGGGAAGCAAAAGGGGCCAACTGTGGCCTAGGTGCACTGCTACTATAATAGCTATACCCCACATATTCCATATCCAACAACGAGAATAGGCGAGAGAATAGAGAGCTGACAATTTATAGTTTGTCTCGCGGGACGTTAGATTGTATGAGTAGTTTTGTTACTATTAGACACATTTCTTCGTCTCAAGGGATTACATACTTCCAGACTCTTCAAGAATATTTGTTTTTTCAGTTTTTATTATTATTCGCCATTCTTTTACTAACATTTTTACAAATTATTAAAAATATCTGTTAATAACGAAACTATGACAATAAGGGTCACCGACACAGTAGACCAAGAGACATTGGCGCGGAGGTCCAGCGCATCTTGTGCCCTCCAGGGCGTCTTGTGCCCTGTGGATCCGTATAGCTACGTGTTACTTGACAGATAGTTCGTAGATAAAATACAAAATGAGATGATATATTTTAATATGAACCAGGAATCACGGAGTAGAAGTATTTTATCTATAAAATGAACAAATCAGTATATTCGCTAGTTTATTTAAGATTTTGTTCTTCTAACTTCAAACAGCTTTTCAAAACAGTGCTTTTTTTCTACACGATCGGCACGATAACTCGAAAAGTTTTAACTGTTTTTAGATCACTTCTATTTTCAGATTATCGATAAGTTGCGTAAATATAGTCTGTCGAGACCATTTTAAAAAATGTTTACCTATTTTTTTTTTATCTGCAATAATAGAAGTAAAATGAGGTTTACTTAATCGGGCTTTAAGTTCTTAAATTGATAATAATTTTATACGATTGTTTTTTACTTTTATTTATGTTTGTTCTTCGGTCTTCTTTCATATTAGAGTGGGGAGAAAGAGGAAACCCACCAGCAGGGATTATTTCACATAACACAAACAATAGAAATGAAAAGCATTTGTACAATCTGCGACATTTCTGTAAAGGGAGATCATGCTGCATGATTGAACCGAAACCAAAAACCAAAAACCAAAAACCAAAAACCGAAAACCGGAACCGAAGCGATATACTTCTAACGTATTGAACCGTAACGGAAACCGTAACGAAAAAATACCGGTTCGAAAGCCTGCTTTAGAGATAGAAAGTGGGTTAATTGGACAAAGTAGTGCATATTATGTGCTTTTTGATAATATCTTAACACCATACATCTTATTTTTTCACTCCATAGATAAGAATCACAAGGGGCAAGACCCGGCAATCTTGGTGGCCATGATACTGCTGAATAGGTAGCAATTACTCTCCGTTCATGTTTTATATCTAAATATGAATTCCTCAGAATTCGGGCATTATGTGCAGGTGCTCCGTCTTGTTGGAACCACATACCTTATTGTAACGCCAACGGTATATTGTCCATTCTTGCTTCCATGTCCTCAGAGAGCAATATTGGCAATACCACACGGAAATTAAATTTTTATTATACAAAATTGGTCCGGTTAATCGGGACAGATTATGAAAGAACACATAACTATGCACTACTTTGTCCATTTAACCAACTTTCTATCTCTAATGATAACAAAAGTACGCATACAATCCAATGTCTCGCGAGACACACTGTATATGTGACCTGCTCCGAAGAAAGGGGTCTTACTGCTAAAATCAAGTTTTCGAGAAACACGCTTCTAGAGTTACAGCCACTTACTTTAGGTGGGTGAACAGTTTGAAGCTACAATAGGACGCAGAGGAATTTCAGGTTTATGAATTTCAGGATGTTCATAAGAAACGAGCGGCAACAGATTTAAATGTTCTTAGTTCTTTTTTGCTGTAACATCGTTAATTTCATGGCATCTGTTCAGTTTACTAATCCATGTGTTGCTTTGGTTTTGGATAGTTGTAGTTGGATCACCCTTTTCAGGTTCTTGTAAGTAACATTGTCATTTAGGATGTCAAGAACTTTTTGATGATAGTCTTCTTTATCCATTAGAGTTGGGAAATTTCGTTATTTTTGCGTATTCGTATGTAATCGTTACTTTTGGGTGTAGTAATCGTTACTTTGTAATCGTTACTTTGTAATCATTAGAATACATCAACTGTAGGTACTGTATTATAATTTTCTGAATACTTACTAGCTTTTAATATTAAATTTGTATATATTTTTATTGACAAACTTAAAAAGTAATAAATAATATATAAATAAAAAGTTTTGTGTTTCTTGAAAACTTTGTGTTCATAAAACGGTATTTAGTTATATACTAATATTCGGCGGTACAAATTAAAGACATTTTTTATTTTCATGCAAACTGCCAATATTATAAAGTACGTAATTCATATAACTGCCTGTATGAACACGCCGCCCATTGGGCCCAATCGACTTCACTTACACTGCTTATTTATTTCGTTTCAATCAAAATGTTGTTATATATCATAATGTGACATCCTAATTAACCTGTGCCTAATTGGCAACTTAATTAAATTACTTACATTTACTACGAACACTAACAACAAGAACGGTAATCATAATCAGTCACAATATACGTATGTCGTTACTACCCGGTAAGTCCCAATGTCGCATGTCGTTACTACCCGCTAAGCGCTAATGATTACTAGTAACGAAATACCAACTAGTATCTCGGTAATCGTTACTACCTGATAAGGTAATTCGTTACATTGTAACGAAATCGTACGTATACGGAACCGTACGTGAGTAATCGTTACTACCCGATAAGCTATTTCGTTACATTGTAACGAAATCGTACGTATACGGAACCGTACATGAGTAATCGTTACTACCCGATAAGCTATTTCGTTACATTGTAACGAAATACGAAATCGTACGTTTACGGAACCGTATGTAGGAAGTGGTTACCACCCGGTTCGCTCTACACTCGCGCCTTGCCGGTGTCTATCGACAGCCTGTTGTCGGGCTGGGAAAGGCCGACAAAGGTCTCACCGACCGTGCGGCGTTCTTTGATTGCAAATAGGAATTTTTTATTTGCGGCGATATTGATAGTTTAAGTAATGTGTTGATGGCTATTTTTTGCATCACTTTTTTAATACTAACTAAATTCATAGGAAGATAGTCCTGTCATAAAATTTAAAATAGTATGTAATATTATTTGTTTTTGTTAAGGTGGAAAGTTAAATTATTATTATTGTGTAAGTGTAACTAACATACGATCATACAAAATACCCGTTAAAGTAAAAGTAACGATTACTTTAGAAATGACGTAATCGCTACTTCGGGTATCATAAAGTAACGATTACAAAGTAACGACTACTCCATTACCCGCCCAACACTATTATCCATAGCTACTGTTACATTGTCTTTATCTGCCCTATATACGAGTAGGTTAGGATTATTTTGTAGAAAAAGCTTCATATTTACGAAGTAGGCTTGCATTTTTTTTTCAGGTTAGAAATTCGTAATCATGTTAGTACCCACTGATCTATCAAATATGAACACTGATATGCAAAGATGCACAGATGGTGCACGAAATCGTAATATGGAGACAAAATTAAAGCTATTACCTTATATTGCTGGTCTAACTCTTAGCTGATAATTTTTGAAAGATCAAAAATTGGATTTCCACGTGGTACAATGAAGAGTATATGGAGTTTTTGGAAAAACCCACTGGGTTTTTTCAGAGCGACCATTTTGAGTTACGCTGGCTTGAAATAAACAAAGGTGTTTATTGAAAACTCGTTATCGGCAAAAGTAAATTTCAAAGGGTAATACAGTTTTTATTTTACTTTTAAAACGCAACACAAAATATAGGCACGTTGAGTTAACAATTCAGAACAAAGCAAGTTGTCTTGTGAATAAGTGTGTTAAGAAAACAACAAACGTTTTGGTTATCTTGGTTATGCACTTATTGAAACGATTTCAGTTCCGGTTTTGACTTTGATCTCCAACACATTAATTTTTCCCATTTACGTATAACATAAAATAAGTACCTACTTTAGAATTTTCAATAGAATCGTTTCGGTTTTACCAAGGTGTTGAATATTTTAGCAAAGGTTGAGATTTCAGTTTCAGTATTTTATACATGTTTTGGTTCGGATACGGTTACGGGTTTTACATCCTTAAAAAAATCGGTTACAGTATGGGTTTAGTTAATATTTAGGTACTATTGCCCACTTTTAATCGAAAAAACCCGAAGAAAACCGAAAAAACCCACTTGGGCCCA
This sequence comes from Melinopterus prodromus, assembly GCA_964023965.1. NCBI lineage: Eukaryota > Metazoa > Arthropoda > Insecta > Coleoptera > Scarabaeidae > Melinopterus > Melinopterus prodromus. The sequence goes on from OZ030397.1 coordinate 18,377,260, forward strand.
GTGGGGTGGGTTTTTCAAAGATGCCCGGGTTTTTTCAAACCCTGAAAATAAGGGATTACCTACCATTGGATATTCGTTCAGATATTATTTACAATATTAACTGTATAAAACATTACTCCTCGCAAAACTTGTTTTCGGAAAGTGTCATTCCCAATATTTTTATTTTTATATGGACTTAATTGTTGTTTAAAGTAATTTTTAAATTATTTTTTATTAAATATCGAGGGGGAAGTTCTAAAATAGTACATAGAGAATTTTAGGCTTCATCCCTTCACCCCCCCTCCACCCCACTTTGAAATTTCAAATGGCACCCCCTACCTTGTAATACATCATTTGAAATGGCACAAAATTCTCTACACAACCATGATAAAATAATGAAATCGATCGATTGGTTCTTATGATAGACTACACAGAAGATGGAAGGTATGAAATCAAATTATTATTAGCGAAACATTGCGGATTGGATACACTGTTGAATGAATTTACAGTAATAAGTAATAAAAAATTAAAATAAATAATAAAATAACAAATGAGAAATTATTTTATTGAATGTTCGAAATGGCCACCGGTATTTGCTAGACAAAAATACATTCTGTTTTCGAACTCTTTGCCTTTGGTGCCCTTTCAAATGATGTATCACAAGGTAGGTGGTGCCATTTGAAATTTCAATGTGGGGTGGTGGCTGGAGGATGATCACAACAAATGATATGTCATTTTACAGAGGAGAAATGTGGTTATAGTACAGAACTACAGAATTTCTGAAAAATATTTTGAGACGTACGTATTGGCAGTGGTTACAAAAAGGTTCCGATAATCGAGGTATAACAATCAAAATATACAATAAAAAATCATTAATTTCTGAAAATGTTACACGAGTAGGTACCCTTGAGGCTAGTGTGTGCTTCGCAAGTATAAGGATGAGACCCGTCAAGCAATTAACATTTTTTTATGTTTACAGAAACGTTTTGAAGGAACTAGAGTAACAGTAGAAACTTTTCTTAATTGGAAGCGAGGGTTTGAAGAAGATATGGGTATTCTAAAGAAACGAGAAATTGCGGAGAAAGAAGGGAAGAAACTAACTGGCAAAGAATTATTCTTGAGGGACAAGACAATGAACGAGTCTGATCTTAAATTCTTGGATGAAGGTAGCGTCTCTTACATTCTTTCTCGTTATTTAAAATTCAGTTTAACCTTCCTCTCATTTTTATAGGAGATGCGGTGAAAGTAGACGAATCGTTATTCCAAGATTTGGATGACTTGGACATCGACGACGACGAAGATGACGAGTATAGGCCAGGAAATGATTTAGAAGATTCTAGTGATAGCTCGTGAAAGTAGACTATAGTATCGTGTTTCACAATATTTCTATTATAAGGCATTCGAACTATTGAAATACTAATTCAAAATTGTACTTTGTCAACTATTTCGATTATCCTGTCGCTACTTTGCATTTCTAATGTTATTGTTTGTATATGGAAGAGACCTGTTGATTACATTTTTTAATAAATATAATCCGAATACGTTGAGTTTGAATGTTTGGGGTTACATACCTTTAAGTTTGTTAAACAGTAGAGTGTATTAAAAAAAGGATTGCAAATTTCTGCGTATCTGGGGTTTTATGTCTAATGACTGAGATGGAGTTTATAGTGTGTTGATATGAACAAATTAATTATAATAATAATAATATTTATTCATCCTAAAGAAATTAGAAAATTATGGGACTATTATGCAGTGGCGTATCTAGGGTAGGGCAGACAGGGCACGCGCCGTGGCACCCACTCGGCTGCGCATAATTTTTAAGCAACCTAAAATATTTTCGAGTCCCGACTTTGACTGACTCTCAAGGCCTGTTCAGACATCGTATCTTTCAGCAACCGTAGAGAACGAGTTTATCCATTTGATGGCGTCCACTGTTCCTGAAAATATACTCAAGAAAATTCGTCAAGCGAAGTACTTCGGTCTCATGTTTGATTCGACTCCAGATCAAGCACATCGTGAGCAAGTTTCAGAAGTAGTGCGGTATGTGGATGTGTATTTTGAGAAGAAACCGGTACGCGCTGTAGAATCCTTCCTAGGCTTTATCCAGATAAGTCTGATACACGCTGAGAGCTTAGTTGGGACCATCTCCAGCCAATTGGAGAAATATGGTATGGACCTGCAGGATTGCCGGCCACAATGTTATGACAACGCTGCTTCGATGGCGGGACACATAAGTGGTGTTCAACAAAGGATCATCGAGAAGAACAATCTGGCAGTTTTCGTAAACTGCGATAATCATACGCTCGACTTGGTTGGTGTACACGCAGCTGAAAATCGCAGTGCCCACAGTTGTAAAAGCTGAACCTACTACTAGATGCAGTGCAAGGGTGGAAGCTGTGAAGCCCGTAAATAACCACCTTGACGAGATTCTTCAAGTCCTTCGCACCATGAAGGATGGTGCCACGGAGATCGCAGACAGAAAAATTGACGTCAGGCAACTGTACATCCGTATATTAACTCCCGAATTTTTGACTCTACTTGGATTTTGAACCAGAGTGCTCTTTCCCATTGACCGAGTCCAAACAAAATTGCAACACGTTGACGTTGACGTTGAATTTCTATGATGCCGCCTTAGATCTGGAAAGTCTAAGGGACCATTTTCACAAGCTCTGGAAGTTGGGCTTAGTCTCTGTCAAGAGTGGGAGGTAGAGGCCGAACGACGCCCAAGACGAAGAAAGAGGATGGCTGGTAAAACGTCGACAGATGCCGGATTAACATCAACACAAGAAATCGAGCGAGCTATATAGGAAACAATCGGCCGCCTTCACACAGAATTGGACGATAGATTCACTCCTTTGCACTGACTCTGACAGGAAGTTTGGTTTTTTAGTTGACATCGGAGGAGTATGTACCGGCATTAGCAGCGACATCCTGAAGACTTCTGTGTGAACTTTGTACTTTACACAAACAACTGCGATGTTGATGGTCAGCAGCTGTATGAAGAGATTTTGGACTTCAGAATGATGATCAATATAAACATCAATATAACACGACCTGAAGATGTTCTGTTATTCATCGTATAATACGCAGATGAGAGCGTCTTCCCAAATCTTCGAATCGCCATCAAAATATTATTAACCATTGCAGTTTCCATTGCTAGCTGTGAAAGATCTTTTAGCAAAATGAAAATAATTTTAAACTATCCTCGAGCCTCCATTGGTCAAGATCGACTAAGCGATCTTGCTTTGCTGTGTCGAACGGGAAGAATTTGAGAAGGCTGATTTCAAACTCGTTATTGACGCTTTTGCATCAGCACAGGCGAGAAATGTATACATTTAGAACGTTTGCAGACCAAAGATCCTCCAAATGTTCCTAATGTGCCTCAAAATGTTTCTAACTGTATATTGATTGTTGTTTTACTCTTGTTTATCCATATTTGTTTACATTAAAAATAATAGATTTTCAAGGCAGGGGTGTGGGGTGCAACTACAACATTTGCCCTGGGCGCCATATTACTCCGTTACGCCACTGCTATTATGTCAAGATTCACAGTATTACAAGTAAGTACACATATTAAATTCTGACTCCAAGTACACGAACAAATTAAATACCAATAAAATAACACAATTTCAAGTACCAAAAGAGAAACTAAAGGATTCATTTGAATCATAAAACATAGAATTCAAAAGGAGACTCTTAACTTTACATTTAAATTGAATAAAGTATTTATTCCTTATTTCCTCAGAAAGTTTGTCATATATTTTTATTCCGCGTTTATTCGGGAATTCATAGAAGACGCTCAAGTTTGTTCTTTGCCTGAGTAGATTTCTAAATCTTGTGTCATAGTTATGTTCTGACCGCTTGTCTATGTGCAAGTGATTATTAGAAACGTATTTACAGATGTCATAGACTTAAACACAGCACAGAGGCATAACTTGAAGTTGTTCAAAGATAGGCCGACATGACTGACGCGGGAGGCACCCACAAAAAGTCGAATCAAACGCTTGTGAGCTACAAAAGCTTGATTTGCGAATGAGGAGGCTCCCCGGAAAATGATGGCATAATATGTTAATCTGGACTGAACTTTCGCAAAGTAATAACTCGTCAACATGTAAGAGGGGCCCTCTCCACTTCTTATTACTTAACTGATAAAGGCCCTTTCCCGCCTTTTTTTTAATATACAAACTTTACTTACTTTAATTCTTATGGTGGAGTGAATTAAATATCTCTCTTCCGGAGGCTATACAAATATTATAGGTTCTTTCTCTGAGACTTTGTCAGAGAAAGATGAACCACAAATTACTTAACCCTTTTTATAGAAGCGAAAATGCTTCTCCACAAAATGGACTGATTTATATTATTCTATCATAATAAAACGCAAATCCAAAACAACACTTAATGTCTATTAACAAATAACATGAACAATGCAGAACCGCTTACAAAAGGATATGAACGTTAACCCTAAACAATAATAATATTCTTTTGGCAGAGATGGTCACAATATAACTACAGTAAACTCTTAATAACTTACGCGTTAAAATAGCTGGGAACTAGAAACACAAGACAGCACAATTATTAACTTGGCCCCAAAGGGCTCTGCCCCATTTGGCACGGGTCGACGCACGACCGCTTCTCTCAAAACCCGATAGCAAAGAGAATTGAATGCCTGTCCCTTCTCTTCAAGCCCTTAACATCTCGCGCGCCAAAAGCCACAGACGCTTGGCAAATGCCAACCTCGATTCCGTCTTAAAACAAAATACACCAGCGTTCAACTTTAAATCCCGCGCGAAATCTCACTTACTACAAACACACCCATTCGCGTGTAATTTTGAATGAAGGTTAAAATTCGAACGTGTCTTATTTAAGTTGGTATGAGACGAATCATAGGGTGATATTAGAGCGCAAGCGTCTGGGGCTTTGGCGCGAGATTGTAGGTGAAGAAGAAAACGCACAACCATTTATTTTCTTTGGTATGGGGTCTTGAAATAAGTCGGTCGTGCGTCGAGCGTGCGCCAAAGCGTAGGGCCCCAATGGGGGCCGAGTTATGTAATGTGTGTGTTATCTCGTGCTTCTCCCAAACGTCTCCCCACTCCGGAGAGCCTCTAATGTCAAAGTGACATTCGCAACTTTGACGTGTTATTTTATTAATTTCGTTTTTTCGCTTTGTTTAAAGTTATTATAGTGGATTTGTGAGAAGACATACTATAAAAAATAATGCCCAGTTGCGCTGTTCGCATCTGCAACAGCAGACAATTACCCAAAACGCAGGTTTCGACCGGCATTTCATTTCATCGGTACGTAACCTTATATGTCAAATACGTTTAGGCTCGTACTGGCCGCACGCTGAAAATTACCCAGATAACAATCCAACCCGCAAAATGACTGCAGACGTGAAACATTTTATGCGCCTTGTGACTGCAAATACGCCGGCCGATGCGTCCTCAATTGCGACTCAATTATCGACAGATGCTGCGAGTCGTACGCGAACGCTTATAATTTTCGCATTTTACGCTGCGTTTGCCGTGAATGCTGCTTCCAGCATTCACGGGATCGCGGATAAAAGCGGGTAATACGCTGCAGCCGTCACAAATAAGTGAATAAAAATAGTAGATAACGCCGCATTAATGCTACAATCTCGGTTCATGGTGCCTGCAGACATTGACAAAATCCTGATTATATTCATATACTTATACGTATTTTTTTTTAAATTTTAGATGCAAAATAAGAAACACTAGACAATTTTCATATATTTTTTTATTTAGCATATATATATATATTTTCAAAACAACATATTTAATACTACAAACAAAAAGAATAAAGACAAATAAATATTTAAAAAAATAATAATCTTCTGCGTCGACTTCATTTGTAGGCCTTATTATAATAGTTTCTGTGCAGACAGCAGGTTAGATTTCTCCATTAAGGCCGCTTCGTCTTCTGGAATGTCAACCTCAGAGTGCTCTTGCGGAATATGCCCCGAAGCGGCTTGGTTTCCTGTCGAGTCCTGCAGGTTGAGTGACTCTGGTGTGCTTTTCTTCTTACTTACTGTACACGAAAACTAATAACACTAATAATAAAATGTCAAACTATACTATATTCAACCAGACAAAAAAAAAACACAAAATAAACGGGAACAAACTCGGTAAATAACTATTAGACGAAAACGTACGTTGCACTTGCAAGACGGTACAACACAAGATGGCGAAATGGCGTGCCTCGTCCGGGAACCGCCGACCCGTACGCCCGCGCGCATGTGCACTTTGCAGTGTTACCACATTACTTTTGGGAATGAAATTACCTAAAGAAAAACAGTAAATATTTGCAAACTAGATTACTTTTAATGTAAAATATACTGATAACTTGTTGCTCTTCGCTCATATGTAGGTTTAACTGTTATAATTTTATTGTAACTGTAAGTTTAAATAAGTTTCTTCTAATTAGTAATATTCAATGTTAGCGATTGGCATTATAAAATATAACTATATTATTAACTTTGAGCATGCGTCAACGTCGAACTGAACCATACACTGCCTTCATAAAATGTGTAGAAAGGCCTCATATAACGGTCATATAATGTTAAATTTAGCGGCGGATAGTGTAGGCACAATCTGCTTAATACTTAGAAACCCAGAATATGTAGACATTTTCCTGCGTTTCTTACTACATCGTCTGCGATCTGAAGGTATGAGGGTTGCGTGACTCGCACGAATGTTATCTGGGTACGTATTTATTTGTAATGAAATAGCTAATATTTTGGGTTCATTAAACAATTGCAGATTTCCGAAAGATCCAGAGATACGTCTTTTATGGATAAAGTTTGTTGATAGACCCAATTGGACACCAACATATGACCAACATCCTACAGTTTTCTGTGTTCAAAACACTTTACCAGTGGATGCCTTGACAAGACATCTCCGTGGCGTGCTGTTTTGAATAAGGATGCTATTCCCACATTAACTAAGGTAGATAGTTATTCTTTAGTAAGTAGAATTAATTAAAACAATGCTTAATATTAAATAATATGGTAAATAAATTTAGATTTTAATAATTTTTCTTTTGCCGTTTTGTTGTAAGCAGTTTAGGACCATTTGCGAATACTTATTTTGCCAATTATGCAGGCTTATGTTTGCTCTTTTTCGGCTATTTTGAGCTTGTGTTGTTTTTTATGGGTAATGTTTTTATTGCTTTTTCCTCGTTTTGTGCTTATTTTGCAAGGGTGCTTATAAATCCGCAGTATTTTTATACACATGTCTAATCTTTAATGTTTTATTTTAGAAAGAATCATCACAGATTCGAATATTGTCGAATTTTTTAATTACGCCACCTACCGACATAGTACCAGTAGCCAGTACTTCTGTAGAGGTACATAGTGAACCACCAGTCACTGCATCAATTCCCAATCTTCATAAAAATAGTAACCAGATATCTCCAAGAGAAAGACGTTTAGTAGAAAAACTTAAGCAAACTTTAAGCAATTAGCAAGAGAAGAAAAGAAAAACTGAAACTCCTTAATAAGAAATGTCTCCAAAAAGAAAAAATCTGATGTGGCCAGGCACATGACTTTATCATACAATATATAAAATTAATAGTTTAGCTGCATGAGAATCTATTCTATAGAGATAAATCGTAGGTATTGTCAAAGCATCAGCATTTGACACTACGTACACTACGTCATTAGAATAATAGTTATTTGTCACAAATGCCGAAAGTACGGAATAGCGCGACGAGCGGTGATACGGCGCGTCACCGAAGGTGGAGTGTCGCCGTCGCATATGAGCGAGTCGCGCTATGTAGTTTTTGGCAGGAGCGACATCAACGTTTATTGTGTTGCTTTTTAAGAAATACGTATTTAAAAAAAATAAATGGTTTCTGTATAGTAAATGCTAGGTTGGTACCACTTTGACGAAAGGTGCGTTCCGATTGGTAGGTAATGGTAGCTAATGGCGGTGGTAGAATACGAAATTATAGTATTTCTTACATATCGTGATAATGACACATATGAGTTTGCATGTACATAAACATGAGTCACTAGCAATTTTCTATTGGAAATACTATAACGGCATCTGCTACCACTGCCATTATCACTAATGAAAACGCGCCTTAAAAAGGTAATTCAAATTCTGACAGATTTATATTTGTTCATGACACATCCCTACCAACATACTAAAATAAAACTACACTCATCGCTATACTTTATTTATAATTTTCTCAATGTATCATTTTTAGAATTAGATATAAAGACGGGTTGATATTTCTTATCAACAAACAATCAAATTGGTGATCTTATTTTATTTGAAATTTGTATTTTATAATTTTGCGCACTACAGCGGCACGTTCCATAGTGGTTCTCCAACCTCTGATGAGATCAGCTGCGCCAACTTACGGGTTAAATGTGTAGCCATATAGCGATCTCAGCGACGTGAAACCTCGGACCCCAGAACTAAAAAATCTAGCGGGAAATTTGAATTCAACCTTCCGTATTCTTTTCCATTCAGATTATTTATTATTTATAGGTCTGTTTGCAAGGCGTAGTAGTAATGTGTTCGGAACTTTTTATTTTGGATCAATTCTTTATTGGCTTACACATACAAATCTATATTTTGCTACAAATGCAGGATCAACCGCCGCAATTTCCTTATTTCCCACGGCTGTTACCCCAGAATTGTACAAAGCAAACCTTTTCTTTAGGTTGGGGAACTTGTGCATCCTTGCATGTGGCACCGTACATGAAGGCACTGAACACTTTCTCACACGATTTACAAAAAACACGTTGCAAAATACTTGTATTATGCCGTTTGATAACTGTCATAAGATGACAACAGATGACATGATTAAGTAGAACGTAGTACCTAGTTACCACGGACTACTTAATACATGTCAAGTTATGACAAATTCATAACTTCCCGCCGGAGTGCGGACCGCGTCATCTGTCGGATCTTATGTTGGTTGACGGTAGTGAAATAGATAACGCTAAAATAGACTGGTTGCGCCATCCCTCGCGGGATAAATGAACTATATATATTGGCTACATATGTCCCATAAAGCTGGGACCCCCTTGATGATCAGCTGTTTTCGAATGTGACAACACAAAAAAATATTTGTCAAAATCCTGGCTACTATGTAATTTCATTCATGTTTTGGTTTCAAATTTGGATGAGACTGATGATGAAAACTTAAGCGGTCATATAACTGCAATCTTTCAAGAGATTGTCCCCGCACGTATTTCAATTGAAAAGGCGTTTAGATTGGGCAAACCTTCTGATGCGTCATCTCGGCCTAGGCCGATTAAGATTATCTTGCAAAGACGTGAAGACGCTCAGTTGCTTGTCGGCAAAGCGAAGAATTTGCGTAACTCAGCAAACTTTGCTAAAGTCTATGTAAATAGAGATAGAACACCTCGCCAACAGCAACATTTGCGGGAGATTCGTGCAGAGATAGATCGGCGCACCAGGGACGGAGAGAGAGGTCTATTCTTAAGATTCCTTAGGGATGGAGTTCCTGTGGTTGGTAAAAGAGACAGGGACAGAGAGGACGCTGAAAAAAAAAACTAAACTGTTCCCAACGGCATACTTACAACATCTATTACCAAAATGTTAGAGGTCTAAGGACCAAGCTCAATACGTTTTTGTCTTCTGTTTATTCTTCGAACTTCGGTGTAATTGCTATTAGTGAGTCCTGGTTGAATGATACCGTGTTCAGTGGCGAACTTCTGCCTGTAAAGTATGAGGTCTTTAGGTGTGATCGTGTGGGACGTAGAGGCGGCGGTGTGTTACTTGCTATTGATTCCCATGTTGCGGTTTCGTCACCGTTGGCAACTGTATCTCCCGTAAGGGAAATAGACTTGGTTGCTGCATCTGTTCTGTTCACTGAGTCAAACCGTAGATTAAAGATATTTGTTTGCTATGTTCCCCCTGAAGCCCCTGCGAGATTGCGCACGCACCTTGCCATGTTGTTCACCTACCTTGAGACTAGCTTCGATATCGCTACTGGTACTGTCATTCTTGGAGATTTCAACATAGGGCGGTTGGATGATGAGCTCAATGATTGTACTGTACTCCTGAATAACTTTTTAAGTTTTAATGGATTATTGCAACTTAACTCTGTTTGCAATTTTATGAACAGAACACTTGATCTGGTACTCGCGTCTACTGATGTTGCTCTTGAGTTTGATCGATCGGATACTTCCCTGGTCCCTGAGGATAACTATCATCCGGCACTCGAAGGAACATTCGAGGCCAAATCTTCGAACCTACCACCGACCACAACAATATATCGTGATGCTCACTATAGCTTTAAGCAGGCAAACTTATCAGCTTTGTACGCTGCTCTTCTGGAAGCCGATTGGGGTGAGACGATGGTTGCTACTTCCGCGGAAGAATCTTGCAATGCTTTTTATGAAAAACTTTATACCTTGTTGGATGAACATGTGCCCAGGATTGCCAGCAGGAGATTTACATCTAGATATCCGGTCTGGTTTAGCCCGGCCCTTAGAAATATGCTCAGAAGGAAGCAGCATTATCATAAGATGCTGAGAACACGCCGACTTAATTTTTATCGAATCAAGTATAGCAATCTTAGGCGTGATTGTCGGAACCGCATACGGTTAGATCGCCACAGTTATGTGCAATCTGTAGAGAATAATGTTCGCCGTGATCCAAAAAAATTTTGGTCATACGTCAATAGCTCAAAAGATAATAAGGCTTTGCCAACAATGTTAAAAGACGGCGATCATTGTATTACCGATACCTACGAAATGGCTAATCACTTTGCTTCTCATTTTGGCAATGTATATACACCAGTTGTCTCGCCTAGTGGTGTGTCAGACGTGGAACTCTATAACAACATCTTACCATTCGGAATATCGGAGGTAACTCTGGAGGAGGTCTCCTTGGCGCTCAGTAAGTTTAAGGCGAAGTCAACACTTGGTCCTGACGGCATACCCGCTTTTCTTGTCGCTGATTGTGCACCAGCTTTCGAGGCTCCTTTGCGACATATATTTAACTTGATCGTCAAGCAGTCTACTTTTCCGTCAGCGTTTAAGCTTAGCAGAATTCACCCAGTTTATAAAAAGAATGATAAATCATGCGTTAGCAATTATAGGCCTGTTGCTATAATTAACAACTTTGCAAAGCTAGCTGAACAGATTTTGGCAGGGAAGTTGAAATTTCATGTGAGTGCCCGCGTCTCAGACGAGCAACACGGTTTTTGTGGAGGAAAGTCAACGGCAACGAACCTGCTAACGTTCGCGCAGTGTGTCTCCGGTGTCTTGGATCGTGGAGGGCAGCTGGACGTCATCTACACGGACTTTTCCCGTGCCTTCGATGTGTTGCACCACCCGACTCTGCTGGATAGGATCGCTGCGTTTGGTTGCGATGGGCCCCTCACTGCGCTGCTTGCATCTTACCTTTCTCAGCGCTCGCAGTATGTAGAGATTGGTGGCATAAAATCTCATCTTGTGGAGGCTACTAGTGGGGTACCACAGGGGTCCGTCCTTGGACCAATCCTTTTCAACATCTTTGTGAACGGTATCCCTAGCCTGTTTTCGAGTTCTTCGTTGTTGTATGCGGATGACCTGAAGATTTTCCGCGAGGTGACGGATGCTGACGACTGTTTCGCTCTCCAGCGGGATTTGAACGAACTACGCGAATGGTGCTCATGCAGCGGACTCCCTCTTAATGCACCAAAGTGTCAAGTAATGACGTACACCAGGAAACGCAGTCCTGTCTTGTACGATTACCAAATTAATGACGTCCTCTTGACACGGGTGCAGGAGATCAGGGACTTGGGTGTGTGGTTTGATGGGAGTTTGACATTCAATAAGCACATATTAAGAACCACAACAGCTGCTATCAGGATGCTAGGATTTATTACCAGGAACTCGTGTGAATTTTCCACAGTGGAAACCTTAAGAACGCTCTACCAAGCCTACGTGAGATCAAGGTTGGAGTACTGTGTTGTTGTATGGTCGCCATATTATCTACGTCATATAGCATTGATAGAGAGGGTGCAGAGAGGGTTCATCAAGTTTCTACATTTTTTGGAGTATGGTTTCTACCCTCCTCGTGGCAATTGGAACTATGGTATCATGCTGCAGCGTTACAACTTTGACTCCCTCGAGAAGCGTCGACAACTTGTAGCTGCGAAGTTTGTGCGTAGTGTTTTGTGCGGGGGTGTAGATTGTCCATCAATTCTGCAACAACTTAATTTTCGGGTGCCGAGACTTGCGTCGAGAAGAGGTATCACAGTGTTTTTGCCCCAGCGCGCCCTCACGAACATCGGTTTAAACTGTCCGCTAAATAAATTGATGAGAGCGTTTGACGCTGTTGTGGACACCTAATTAAACGCGCACCATGCCATGGCTCATGTATTTTTGCAACTTTTTTGTATTATTTAGTATTCTGTCGTAGTCGTAGTGTATTTTTCAATGTATTTTTTTTAAAATTATCTCTCATGTTGGATTGTATGTCCGTTGGGATAATAAATATTTCTATTCTATTCTATTCTATTCTATTCTATTCATATCAATGCAGATGCGACCGATCTCGATCAAATAGAAGTTGCTCTTGAAGGTAAACTATTAATTTTACCAAAAAATGTTATAGGCATAAATTATTCAAAATTTCCTCTACTTTAATTTATTAATTAACTATTTTGTCGAAATTACAGAAATGGCGGCTCATTTCCAAAATCCTTGAAAAATGCTTAGAATAAACTAAAAAGCTAAACTATTAATTTTACCAAAAAATGTCATAGGCATAAATTATTCAAAATTTCCTCTAGTTTAATTTATTATTTAACTATTTTGACGAAATTACAGAAATGGCGGCTCATTTGCAAAATCCTTGAAAAAGGCTTAGAATAAACTACCAGTTCCTTTGGACACTTGTGAACCAAAAGCTTTTCAGCTCTAAGTTAGGTCATGAAACTTCTAAATATGAACTTTCGTTACGATACCTTCAGTAGTTTCTCCGGAATCGTCTCCACAAAAATCGTTTACACACACACACACACACACACACACACACACACACACACAGACACACACACAGACATTTTTTGGACCTTGGTCAAAAATGTTCAGGGGACCCAAAAAGACCTATTTCCGCTAAAATCTCAATTTTTTTTTCGGCACGATTACAATACTTTACATACTGCGTATGATAAAGTAAAAAAATCTGATGTGGCCAGGCACATGACTTTATCATACAAAATATAAAATTAACAGTTTAGCTGCACGAGAATCTATTTGACTGAGATAAATCGTGTCTGCATTAAAATTGAACTAGTTAGCCAGGATTTGACAGATATTTTGATAGTCAATAGTATCAATAGAAGGTATTGTCAAAGCATCAGCATTTGACACTACCTACTGTCATCAGAATAATAGTTGTTTATCTCACAAGTGCCGAAAGTACGTAATAGCGCGACGAGCGGTGATGCGGCGCGTCACCGATGGCGGGGCGTCGCCGTCGCATGTGAGCGAGTCGCGCTATGTTGTTTTCGGCAGGAGTGACATCAACGTTTTTTGTGTTGGTTTTTGAGAAATACGCATTTAAAAAAATAAAAAAATGGTTATATTTATGTACAGGAAATGTTAGTTTGATACCAGTTCTACGAAACGTCAAGTTTAAAAAGCTAATTCAAATTCTGACAGATTTATATTCGTTCATGACGCTGTAGATGTCACATCCGTACCAACATACTATAATATAACTATACTTTATTTACAATTTTCTCAATTTATCGCCGAGTGTGACAGCCATAGACATTTCTGTGGTGACAGCACGAAAAAATATTTGTCAAATCCATATGTACTTTCATATCAATGCAGATGCGACCGATCTCGATGAAATAGAATTTGCTCTTGAAGCTAAACTATTAATTTTACCAAAAAATGTTATAGACATAAATTATACCAAATTTCGTCTACTTTAATTTATTATTTATCTATTTTGACCAAATTACAAAAATGACGGTTCATTTGCAAAATCGTTGAAAAATGCTAAGAGTAAATAGCCAGTTCCTTTGGACCCTTTTGAACCAAAAGCTTTTCAGCTCTAAGTTTAATCATGAAACTTCTAAATATGAACTTTCGTCCCGATACCTTTAGTAGTTTCTCCGGAACCGTCGTCACAAAAATCGGGTACACACATACACACACACACACACACACACACACAGACATTTTTTTGGACCTTGGTCAAAAATGTTCAGGGGACCCAAAAAGACCTATTTCCGCTAAAATCCCAATTTTTTTTTTCGGCACGATTACAATACTTTACCATACTGCGTATGATAAAGTAAAAAAAATGTAAACATAGTTTCAATAATTAGAGAACTAAAGAAGAAAAAATACGTCCAAGACGAAGCATTAGATACGTTGTCGATACTAGGTGGACCGCAGGAATTGTTATTACGACAATATAAAAAAATATAAAGAAACCACTTCCAAAAAATTATTCCCCAGATCTGAAGGCCTTTGCTTTAACGCTACATTATTACTCGCCAGCTGCATATAACTATGTTAGAAACATGTTGTCTCACACTCTACGATCGTATAATCAACTACAATCCGTTAACGTGTGTTGTGAGAAATTTCTAAGCAAATAATGTATATTGTGGATTTTCAAGGCGTCCAGTATAAGGACAGTGATTTTTTTATCAAAGAATTGGTTATTTGCAATGTCAGTACAGGTAGTAGTCTACACACACTTATCGAACTCTCACATAAATTGGAATGGTACAAAACATCTGTGAGGGATCACATGCAATGGACCACCACGAATATACACGGCTTAGATTGGAACCAAACGTTAGATTTTACCACTACAATACCACAAGAGGATATTTCGAAATATTTAAAAGACGCAGTTGGGAATGAAATTATCTTAGTGAAAGGTCTGAATAAGAAAATTATGCTTAAGAAACTTCTTTCTAATGTTATTATAGATATTGATAAAATTGGATGTCCAAATTTTAAAAAATTAAGTTTAAAAAATTAAGTGTGAACTATCACTGCAAATGTCATTTATTGAACAGTGTTGAGCTAAATTGCTCTCTCCGTAATACGTACTTGTACTGTATAATTGGATTATTCAAGAGAACAAAAACTATCAACTGTATGTATAAATGTTTTTTATTTAAATATAATATGTAATAAGTATGTATTTATAGTAAAATATTTTCGAGAATGTTAATTTTTTGCTTGGTCTTCTTAACCGGCACCGGTTCAGCATATTTGAAAACTTGCGTGACGTTGTCTTCTTCTTCGTCTTCTTCTTCTTCGATTTCCTCAACGTCCTCTTGATCACTTTCGGAGATCACATAGACTGTCCGCTTACGTTTTGGTGCCTGCTGTTTGGGTTGAGGTTGTGCTGGAGGTGCTTCTTCTTCTTCTTCGTCCTCTTCTGGCGGTGCCTCAAGGAACTTTTGAGGCTCCTCAGCCTCCAGATGTACATTGAATTTGAACATCTTCAGCGCGTCGCGGAAGATGTAGAGTTCTTCTTGGCTTTCGAGGTGTAACTTCATATACGTAACTGGCAAGTCCCCAAACTTGCTTTGTAGGGTCGTCAGTTTTGGCGTATATGACAGGGAGATCATCACCTGGCCCTCCTATTCCGTAATGCCCCTCACCCCATAGGTGAAGAGCTGTTTACAGATTACAAAAAGCATCTTCGTCGGCAGACGCACACTAGTAGCCTTTAGAATGATGGTGCTTGGAATGGAAGCCCTGATGTTTGTTTGAGTAGTAGTTGTTGTTGTTCTGGCTGCAACTGAAAGAGAAGTACAGTACAGCTGGAACTGCTTTCACAAAATATATACCCAAATTTTGTAGACGTTAGTAATCATAGGATGCCATAACAACATGTAATGGAATATTTCCGAATGCTTACGTGCGTACAAAATCGAATGCGATAACAAATAGATAATTATTTCAGGGTAAATATCAAAAATGTTTACGAAGACATTTCATCATCATATAATCACATGAAGCAATAACAACATGTAATGGAATATTCCCGAATGCTTACGTGCGTACAAAACAAACATTGCTTAAAAATCCAATGTGATAACAAATATATAATTATTGCAGGGTAAATATCAAAATTGTTTATGAAGACATTTCATCATCATATCACATGATGCAATAACAACACGTACTGGAATATTTCGGAATTTGTGGAATATTCCCGAATGCTTACGTGTACAAAAAATCACTGTGTATTATGTTTTTTCATTTCAAATACAGAGGTCATGACCTAGTGTGATAAGATTCTATATCCGTCTACGACCGAACTCAAAAGAGATTATTTGGTTAGGAAACATATTTATACTTAAATACCCAGTGTTCAACAAAAAATGAGCATTAGGTCCATATATTACATAGAAAACCATTTATGTAGACAATATATTCACAATAATATCGTCACCAGAAACTGTTGCCGATCTATCGAGTGTTGCTATCAAGAAACTTGAAGAGGTAAGTAGAATAATTAAAACAAGTCCTCAATTATTACGTTTGGTGAAATTAAATTAATTCTAACTGTTCGGAAAGCAACCAAAAATAAATCTGCTAATCACTATTAGCAGACTTTCCACTGAAACTTTTTAAAATTGGAATTTAATTTATGGTTACTTAAATGTTTCAAAGACCGGTTTAAATGGTTGGCAAATAAAAGAAAAAACCGTAATAATAAGCGAAACCTGCAATGGGAACAAGTTGAATCTTGCTTTCATTGTAGAATTCAAAGCGGTGTTATTGTTAATTATAAAATTTTGGATCCGGAATTTTTTTTAGATAAAGCATTTAAGAGTTCTTCATTGAAAATAAAAAAAAATCGTTAAAAACGTATATGTTAAATGTTGACGTATTTTTCTATCTACTTTACTACTTTACTATTTTTCAAATAGTACCACTAACGGTCACACAGGGGCCGTTGACGTCGCTTAGTTTCGATACAGACGTTAACCGACTAATCCCTTGGTCAATATCCAAGCTAGCGGCCGGTACTGTAGCTGTTAGGTTCTCCTGCCGGCCACTAGATGTCTCTATCGCAAGACGCTTCCCGATCTAAATTTTAGATTGATTCAAATTACTATTTCCAAGTGCTTGAATTACATATATTGAACAAGCAACGCAATACTTACTTTTCAACAAGTAAAATTTTATAAATTTAAGTTTGATACACACGTAACGAAAAATAACGGTAAGTAGGCGGTCTCTGGGATTCCCAGTAGTACTTCCCCGAGGTTAGCGGAGGAGTGCCAGACGCTGGTCGAATCAAGGGAAGGAGATACTAATACTACTTGAATAGGACGCGTACGGAATAGACGTGTGAATTACCGTTTTTTTTTCTAAAACATACGATCACAATATTAAAACTGTGCTTAAAACCTTTTATTCTAACAAAACAATCACCGATTTTAATTTTTTCATTGTTGTCCGAACTTACTACGTATGATTTGAATAGTAATTATTGACAAATAATATATTATAATCTATATAATCTATATACTTCAATTTAGTGAATTGTATTCAATATATAGGTATTTTTGTATAGTTACTTGAACAAAGTATGATATGCATAGTAATTATTGCCAGATAAGGAGATGTAGCGTGGTTAAAGATGTTGGTCGAATAATTTTAACCTTACTATATAAATATCAATTTGTTGTTAGTCGAATCGTTTCAATGTAAGATTGTACAATTCCAATAGTTTAAACTTAAGAATATATAACATAAACTACACCTTTGTTCCTTTTGTACCGTGCAAAATCCCTCTGGAATGCCGCCTATGCATTCCGTTATCTCAAGGTCATAAATTGCTTCCGCGCAGAAGGTAAAGAGGGAACGCTCGTCTTATTTTGAAACATGACTAAACACCGTTGTCTAAACGTGATATAAAAAGAAACGGAACAGGGATTCAAAAAATCATGTGCAGCGCATTCTGAATGATTTAGGCAACATACATGATCGGTCGAAGAATATGTCTGTTTGTTGAGATGTTTTCAACCCTATGCGCGGCGGAAAAAATCAGTTTACCTTCGTAGGTGTATGGATGTGCATTGGGGTCTCGTTCCAAACGGGGGGTGTAAAATATATAAAAAACAGAGCTATCGTTTATGATAGATATTTTAAAGTTAAAGCAATACCTAGGAAATTGTAAAATATGATCACTATTTGTGAATCCGAGCTTTGTTGTTTGTTGAGTTGGTGATAAATAAAAATAGGTAATGTAGTGTAGTATATTTTATACTATAATTATACTGTGACTGTATGTTTTTTTCGAAATTCCTGCTATAAATCAATAGTATTTTTATTGGAGTTTTTGCTTTGATTTTAATAAACAATATTTAAATCAGGAAAAGCAGCAAAGATTGGTAGTTATATAAAAAATAATTGCTTTTAAGGTTGTACCCCACATTATTATTGGCATACGCAGCTATAATAGCCAATCTGTCATCGTTAATTCACCATTTTGAATTTTTAATTAGGTACCCGGTAATTTAAACCTGCGTAATTTATCACTTTTAATTTGTAATTAGTAATTACATACCAGCTAATTTAAGTCTGCGTAGTTTACCATCTTGAATTTTCAATTACGTGATAACCTAATATTTGGAATTAATATTTTAAATTCCAATAGTAGTTTACCAAAAAATAATTACCGAAATTTTTCATTCCTGATAAAAAATAATTACTTAAATTAATTATTCGTGTAATTTTATTTTATATTTGCCTTGCCTCTTCCACTATGCGCCCGCGTTACCACGCCATTCACGGTGAGACCAGCTGAGACTTGCAGCGCGGTCTCGCGCTGCATGTATCATGCTACCGCCGACGGCGGTCTCAGTGAGGACGTCTCACAGAGAGTGGGACACAACTTGAGTAGATTCCATTAATTTGAGTATTGACTACGTGAGTACTGAGTAAAAGTAATCGATTCAACTATTTTACTCAGAGTACTACATCTACTCAAACAGTTTTGAGTATTTTACTCAGAGTACTAGATCTTACTCAAAACGATTTGAGTAGATTTCTCAGAGTACGCATCTACTCAAATAAATAAATAAATAAATAAATATAAACTTTATTAGATATTAGGAAAAGCAAAAAAATAATATAAACATCAATAACAAAAACAAAAGATTCTTACTACATAAAATATCTAAATGGCGATATATCGGCAGAGCCGTTTTGCAACATTACCAAACAGCTACATAAACCTGATGGACAACAGGAATAAAAAGAAAAAAAAACATTATTGTTGAGAGAGCAACATGCGTGATCTTAAAATTATTGAGAGACGTGGCCGTGTCGAATAGATGCAGATAACTGTTTAGGATCTTTACCGCTATGTAGCCAAAACAAGCACAGTATTTTGAGGTCTTAAATTTAGGGATTTCAAAGCTATTGACCGAACGTAGGCAGCGAAAGGTTAGAAAATGCCTTCTTTTTAACAATGTGTATAAATAGTGAGGTAGTCTTGAGCCCAATAAACCAAACAGAAGACGGAAGTAACAGGATGGCTCGACTGTCCAGCTTCAAAATATTAAGTTGCCTATGCTAGGGCGTAATATGTTCCCTTCTAGGTATGTCAAATGCAAAACGCATGCAGTTATTTTGTAAAACCTGTAGTTTACGTTTGCTGTGAGAAGACAAGTACTGATAGAAGACACTGTTACAATAGTCCAAGTGGCTCAAAACTAGAGTTGTCATCAGGCGCCACTTAGTTCGAGGATATAACTCAGATTTAAACTTATATAGTGAAGAGAACTTTGCATATCAACATGAAATTACACGACGCACATGATCGTCAAACAACAAACCGCAATCAAAGATGACTCCCAGATTTTTAACTTTAGGTTGGAGATTAATTTCAATTTCTTCAATTACTATCGGTGTTGTTTTGTATGACTTTACAAGTTCATATTTTTGACGAGTGGCAATACATATACATTCAGTTTTTTTCGGATTAATTGTTAAACCATTGCAAAGTGACCATTGAACAATACTTGCTAAGTTGTTATTAAGTACATTAACAGATTCGTTGACATATTCGGGCAGAAATGACAAGTATAATTGAGTGTCGTCTGCGTATAGGTGCAGAGACACGTCTTTAGACGTGATACATAATACAGCAAGTCGAAGGTGTATAGACTGAAGAGTGTAGGTCCAAGAATACTGCCCTGGGGCACACCACCGCACAGACACAATTCACCAGACAGCTCAGTATTATGTTTTACGCACTGTCGACGATCACGTAAGTATTCTTCAAACCAGCGTAACGCCTGATGACCAATGCGAAAATATTTTAGCTTGGCTAACAGCACTTTGTGGCTAAGGCAATCGAACGCCTTGCTATAGTCTAGAAGTAGGAGGAAAGATGCCTGACCACGATCCATAGCTGTAGTTAGATCGTGGGTGACCTTTAGAAGGGCCGTTGACGTACTGAAACCCGGACGAAATCCAGATTGCACGGATGGGAGGAGATGGAAGTTTTCTATGTGCTGTCTAAGCTGAATATTGACAATGCTTTCCAATATCTTCGAAGCTGTGAGCAATATGCTTATTGGCCGCAGATGCGACAACTCGGATGCATTTGATGTTTTGGCTATCGGTATTATAATAGATTTTTTCCAGAGCGAAGGAAATTACCCAGACTGCAGGCTGAAGTTTATAATATGCGCCAGTGCTTCTTTGCAGAATGGAAAGCAAGTTCGAAGCATTTTCAGGTCGATCGCGTCGATACCACAGGCATTGCTTTTGATTTTATACAGATTTTTTTCTATATCGTGCACGGTGACGGCTGTAAATTTAAAATGTACAATTATTCCAGGACGAAAGTTGTTGTTGAAGAAATTGACATAATCATCGCTTATGTCGTTAGTAGCTGCGATTTTGCTGAAATAACCGTTCATACCATTGGCGTCGTTGAGGTTCGGCGAGATGTTTTTTCTTGCACGATTGTGTATGTTTTCGTGAGTAAATAAGTTCCATAATTTTTTTGATTAGTGTTTGAGTTGTTCAGTTTTCCACATTATGTAACATTTTTTCTCTTCTTTTATTGCCCTGGATACGTAGTTATGTAAGTCCCTATAGGCTATTCGATCGGTTACTCTCCCGGTTTTCTTGTACTTTTTACAGGCATTATTTTTGAGATGGATCGTTTTCTTGATAGTGTCAGTAATATAGGGTTTTGCTCTGCGCCTCTGCACCACAGTTTCCTCCGGAGCATGCATGTCAAACAGAAACGTGGCGGCTTCCGTAAAGTACTTCACCTTTTCATCAACACAGTGGAGTTCATAAATGTGGGACCAGTTAATGCGATTAGTATCAAGGGCAAACTCGGTCTCATCAAAGTTCCGGAAATTACGTCGAGCAAAAACCGATCTCTCGAATACCGGGATGTCATGATTTAAGGTACAGTAAACGAGACGATGATCGATATGTTGTTTGCATCCCACGTACCTTGATCGATTACAGGAGTCAACTTACTCACACAGATAATATCCAGCAGTTTAGCTGTTGAGTCAGTAATGCGAGTTGGTTCTGTTATAACCTGCTTGAGATTAAAGGTTTCCAATAGACGTTGCAAAAAGAGGCAATCGTTGTGATCGGTGAGAAAGTCAATGTTCACATCGCCAGTAACAATAAGTTCGTCACACACCAGGGACATCTCGGCTATTGACTGTTCAAGCTCATAGAATACTGATAGAGGCAGATGAGGTGGTCTATATATGGTACTTATACCAATTCGCAGAGAATTTATATGTACAATTATCCATAGTTGTTCCAGTTGATTGATAACCAGGTGATCAAGTGAAACCACTTTATACTTTAGCCAATTCCTAATGTAGGTGCAAGTGCCGCCTCCTCTAGCGGGTCGATCAAAGCGTTCCAAGTTGTACCCCGGAAGATCAACCAACGACGAAGGAAAATGTTCATCTAGCCATGTTTCAGACACAGTGATTATCTCAAATTGGCCAGCAAAAACTAGATTAGTAAAGTGGTCGAATGACGAATTTAATGAGCGCACATTTAAATGACATTGTCATATTCTTTTGCTGTTTTTGTGTATGTTGTTGTGAGGTGTTATCTTTTTGAATGTGGGCATTTAAGATGTTTTCCGTATCCTTTCTTTTCAAATCGATTTGAGTATTTTACTCAGAGTACTACATCTACTCAAACAGTTTTGAGTATCTTACTCGGAGTACTACATCTACCCAAACGATTTGAGTACATTTATTCAGAGTACTCACCTACTCAAAACGATTTGAGTATTTTACTAAGAGTACTACATTTACTCAAAACGATTAGAGTAGATTTACTGAGAGTACGTATCTACTCAAAACGATTTGAGTATTTTACTCTGAGTACTACACCTACTCAAACCATTTTGAGTACTGCGCGAGGTAGGTCTCACCGTCTGTGGACCGATTTACACTTATCCCGTCACATAATATAATACTACGAACACCTGGAGCAAGAGGAAACTAATAAATTTTTATTAAAATTATTGTACCTATATCTTACTATTTAACTTTTTATATTATTTACTTATATAGATATGTTTTGTTTAATATTCAAATTTTTTATTAAAAGGTTAGGGCGTTAGGCTAACATTGATATTTGTTATTTGGTTATGGAATGCGAATACGCGTTTTCGATTGATTTATTTGCGCTAATGGCGAATTCGAGCTTGAATGTTGCATATCGCGTCAGGTTATTACGTTTCTGTTGTTTTTTTTTTTTATAGAAAACACTTGTCAACAATCTTTCAAAATTACAAATGAAAGGACAATTGGATCTGCTAAAGACGATGAGATATTTATTAGACGAACATTTTGTAGCCCTGATTTGTTTTCAGGGACAATACTTCTACCAAAACAAAACAAAATTTTATATTCAGTTTACCCTATTACCTAAACATATCTATATTTATAAAAGTATCAATGACGTCATAACTCATGATCATAACTCAAATAAAAATTAAATTTTCCACAAAATGTCTTTTTTTAATAATAAAAAATCATCGTGTCTATTTACTATTTGTATGTCTAATTGCATAATATCTATACATAATTCATCGATTCTATATCAATTTGCCAATAGTTTTAAATTAATAATTCTATTTACAGATTGGTTGGTGATATTATTGTTGACGTAATTACCTTGGAATAGTTTTTATTGGTTGTTAAACTGAGATGTGTAAAGTAGGTATAGGTAGAAGTTCAATGAACGTATTTATAGGTACAACGTACAATTTATTCAGTACTTTCGCGACAAATAAAATAATAACCATTCAACGGTTTTGTGTTAGTAGGGCGTTAGTTGCCGGAATAAATTACACACGGCTCTTGCTCTCACGATACATCTCGTACACAATGCACGCGTGTCATTTTTACCGAGAAGAGGTCTCTACTCTCTAGCACTCAACATTCGGCTGGAGCGGTGTTCTGTTGTCGAGCAAACCAGCTGTCTCTCTTCAATATCCGCCAGCGATGAGTGAGAATACATACTAATAACGCAACTGTTGCGGTAAAGGGGCATGGGCGACCTGCTGGCTCAGCTCTACTTCTCGCGTCTAATGTACTCCCGCTGACTACTATCGGTTGCAAAAGTATTGAGCCCTGTGTTTGAAGAATCGTAACTCTGCAACGACTGAACAAAAAAAATTGAAATAAAGTGTGTTATACTCCTCAATCATTTCTACATAACAGGAGGGACTATCAAATTTTTCTGCCCCTAGGTTTAGACAGAAGTGCAAGAGAAGTGTAAAAATGTACCCGATTTTAGCACTTTTTAATAAAAAGTCGTCTTTACACATTTTTTTCTGCTAAACCGCTAGCCCAAAAAAATCAATTTTTATTTTGCTTTTGTAAATTTCTTTGTAATAAAGGCTATAAACAACATTTTTAAGGAAGCGGATATCTCGGTAACGAGTGTTAGCACGACAACGCGATAGGTACGAAAACAATCGCAAAATTTTGTTTATTGACACTATTGAAATAGAAACACATTTCAGATGTTCACTAATTTTATAAAGCGATATGAATTTGCGATTTAATTTTGGAACACCGCGCAACACGTCACGTCGTCGGCGGACTCGAGAGCGGCTGCGTATTGGCGCGTCGGGGCTCATGGACCGTACTTAGGATTAAAGGATCAAAACAAACATGGTATTTGTCAATTTGAGCAACGCTGAAGTGGAAAACTAAAAGTTTTGGGATCTGAAGCTTTTTAATGAAAGAATAGATTGCAGCAAAGAGATGTAAACATGTTTTCTTATTGCTTTTAACGCACTTTAAATCAATAGCCGCAATAAAAAAATCAGATAGTTGCGGTAGCAGCAACCAAATAAAACTTCAAAACAAAATATTTTTCTGATCAAGGATGGAATATTTACTATACTAATGAAACGTGGTGTGGTGCAAATCATTCCAAGTAGTTTGGATGGGTTGAAAAGTTAAACCCAGAAAATAGAAATTCCTTTGATCATTATCGTGGCGGCATTCAGGAAGTAAATGGTTATAGAGGAGGTATAAAACGCCCATCAAGTGCAGGGCAAAGCGTGATAATTTTACATACTGGCTCTGAAGACGGGTTTTTGCAAGGATGTCTCAAATACTTTATTGGTGAGAAAAACAAAGGAAAAGCGGATTATCACCATGAGATGAATAAGTACCATTTTGAAGAATGGTTTCGGCATGTTCTCTCTATAATACCAGCCAGATCCATTATTGTAATTGATCAAGCTCCATACCATACAATGTTAGATCCTGTTTACAGAAATCCAACTATGGCTTGGAAAAAGTCTAACATTATCGAGTGGTTGCTGAAGAAAACGTTCAACGTCCAAAGGGAATATCATCTTTTTTCTGAATTAACCAAAGCACAGCTGTAAACAAGTCAGAGGCAATGAAGTAAAATTATTATGGTTACCGGTAGCCCATTGCGAGTTTAATACAATTGAATTAATATGGGCATACGTAAAAAATAAAGTTGCGAAAAGCAACAATACATTTAAAATTAAAGATGTGTTAAATTTATGCATTGACGCAATGCACATTGTTTCAAAAGAGATATGGCAAAATTGTGTTGCACATTGCAAGAAACTCGAAATAATATATATTGAAAAAGATCATATTGTTGACACAAATATAGAACGTATTATAATAAACTTGCGTGAAGATGACGATGACGACGAATCATTAGACTACAACGACAGCAGTACAGATAATGAGGAGTGCGATGGTCAACTTCTAATTAATGTCTTACTTAGCTCTTTTTTTAGATAATGATACAGAAATTGTCGGCCGTAGTTCCAATGTTGGTGGCTCTTCTGGAACTGAACAAATCGTTCAAAGTTTAGGACAAATACTTGGCGCAATACAAACATTTGGAGAGAAAACCGGACCGTTTGGTTTGGCACCCGAACCCACAACTTCATCATAATCAACTACTGATTTTTGCCAGAAATAATATTGTAAAATAATAATAAATCACAAACAGAATATGTGTACAATTCCACAAATAAAGGAAAAGCACGTATGCTAGTTTAAAAACTAACACCGAACGACAAAATTACATAAATATTGACTACGGTCCTGAGAGTTGATCGTTTGAAATCGTCGCGCGAATGCTTACGTCGCTTTCCGCCAGTAACCCCCTTTCCCCGAGGGGAACCATCCTGCGCACAGGATCGATTACATTCATTTCACTCTTAAAAATTCGCAAATAACTTTTATGTTATATACATCAATGGATAAGTATTACATTAAATAAGGATTGTTTGCGTGCTAACTGCGTTGTCCTGCTATCGTTCGTTTCCGAGATATCCGCGTCCATAAAAAGCTCGTTTACAGAGTTTATTACATAAGAAATCAATAAAATAAAAACACCAATCTATAGAAGAGATTCTAACTGTAACCCGATAAAAAATTAAAAATTTTTTAGTAAGTGGTTTAGGAGAAAAAAAAATCGGAAAGTCGACAATTATTTTAAAACCCCAAAAATCGGGTACCTTTCTTTACTTCTCTCCCGCTCGTGCCTAAACCGATGGGCAGAAAATTTTGAGTCACTACTGTTATGTAGAAATGATTCAGGAGTATAACACACTTTATTTCATTTTTTTTTTGTTCAGCCATTGCAGAGTTACGGCTGTTCAAACACAGGGCTCAATACTTTTGCAACCGATAGTAGGCGCTTGCCTTTGCCTTGTTAGACTAGACCATCTCTTTTCATGCACCTCTTTATTCAATCGAGTAGAAAGTCGGTAATACAGAACACAATAGTTCTTTTATTCACCACTAGATACCAGCACATATTTGACGAATTTTATCACGAAAGCTAGGTGAAACGGGGTGCGTTTTTACACGTCGAGAAAATGTATTTAAGGTATTTCTGAGACTTCACGCTATTGACCATGAATGTGTCTATTTTATAAAGTTGTTATCGTTTCCTCAAACTGATATCAGACAAAAATATAGACAAGCGAAAATTGCCAAATTTAGACGTATTTTTTACTTTATCATACGCAGTATGTAAAGTATTGTAATCGTGCCGAAAAAAAAATTGGGATTTTAGCGGAAATAGGTCTTTATGGGTCCCCTGAACATTTTTGACCAAGGTACAAAAAAATGTCTGTGTGTGTGTGTGTATGTGTGTGTGTGTGTGTGTGTGTGTGTGTGTGTGTGCCCAATTTTTGTTAATTCATTTTCGGAGAAACTACTAAAGGTATCGGCACGGAACTTCATATTTAGAAGTTTCATGACCAAACTTAGAGTTGAAAAGCTTTTGGTTCAAAGGGATCCAAAGGAACTGGGTGTTTACTGTAAGCCTTTTTCAAGGATTTTAGAAATCAGCCGCCATTTCTGTAATTTCGTCAAAATAGTTAAATAATAAATTAAAGCAGAGGAAATTTTGAATAATTTATGCCTATGACATTTTTTGGTAAAATTAATAGTTTAGCTTTTTAGTTTATTCTAAGCCTTTTTCAAGGATTTTGGAAATGAGCCGCCATTTCTGTAATTTCGACAAAATAGTTAATTAATAAATTAAAGTAGAGGAAATTTTGAATAATTTATGCCTATAACATTTTTTTGGTAAAGTTAATAGTTTACTTTCAAGAGCAAATTCTATTTGATCGAGATCGGTCGCATCTGCATTGATATGAAATTACATAGTAGCCAGGATTTTGACAAATATTTTTTTGTGTTGTCACATTCGAAAACAGCTGATCTCATCAGAGGTTGGAGAACCACTATGGAACGTGCCGCTGTAGTGCGCAAAATTATAAAATACAAATTTCAAATAAAATAACATCACCAATTTGATTGTTTGTTGATAAGAAAGATCAACCCGTCTTTATATCCAATTCTAAAAATGATACATTGAGAAAATTATAAATAAAGTATAGCGATGAGTGTAGTTTTATTTTAGTATGTTGGTAGGGATGTGTCATGAACAAATATAAATCTGTCAGAATTTGAATTACCTTTTTAAGGTGCGTTTTCATTAGTGATAATGGCAGTGGTAGCAGACGCCGTTATAGTATTTCCAATAGAAAATTGCTAGTGACTCATGTTTATGTACATGCAAACTAATATGTGTCATTATCACGATATGTAAGAAATACTATAATTTCGTATTCTACCACCGCCATTAGCTACCATTATCTACCAATCGGAACGCACCTTTCGTCAAAGTGGTACCAACCTAGCATTTACTATACAGAAATCATTTATATATATTTTTTAATACGTATTTCTTAAAAAGCAACACCATAAACGTTGATGTCGCTCCTGCCAAAAAGTAGATCGCGCGACTCGCTCATATGCGACGGCGACACTCCGCCTTCGGTGACGGCGGTGACGCGCCGTATCACCGCTCGTCGCGCTATTCCGTACTTTCGGCATTTGTGACATAAATAACTATTATTCTAATGACGTAGTGTAGGTAGTGTCAAATGCTGATTCTTTGACAATACCTACGATTTATCTCTATAGAATAGATTCTCATGTAGCTAAACTATTAATTTTATATTTTGTATGATAAAGTCATGTGCCTGGCCACATCAGATTTTTTACCGATAATATCCAAATTTGGTACTTAAAAATAACTTTATGAAATAGTCCAACACTTTTATAAGGCATTAGTGAAAACGTCATGCCGATATATGTCCTACTTTTTCTAGGAAACCGCACCCGGTATGCTCTGTTTCGCGCGCTTTATCAGGGGTATACTTCTTCGTACCAAAACCGAGATTATTGATAATGGTGTCAATTTAAAGGAATGGTATAGGGAACAATTTAAAAATAAAATTTTAACAAAATTACAAACGTTCGAAGAGCGTGGATCAGGTTGGGCGCTCTATCAGATTTTACAATTAAAAATTAATATTAATAACTATGCACCAATAAGCTGTGGTGTACCTACGTTTGTGCGAATACCTCTATTTATTAGATAACCGGACACTGCAGCCACAGGAAGCACCTGCACACCCTAAAAATTCTGAAAGAAGAACCTGTGTGCAGACTCTGCAACGAAGAGGAGGAAGACGCCTCTCATGTTCTATTCGAATGCTTAGCATTGGCCTCCTGGAGGGAAGCAAACCTTGGAAGAGGAAACCCCTCAACCAACTTCCCAAAAGAAAATTTAATCGGAAGACTCCTCAGCCTTATTAACTGGACGAAGATCTTCGATTAACTACCTGGGCGGCGGCAGTACAACAAGCCACATGGCTGCAGTGCTAGGGCTCCCCAACTCTCAGCCAACGCCCACGGCAAAAAAACTCAAATTGTTAGTCATGTTAAAGTATGCGTCCGCCAAGCCTGAAACTGTTAATCACAACAAATATAAAATCTCAAACATTGCCGCAAAATTAAAATAAAATAACAAAGCTGATATCGACTTCCGGTAGACGGGAATGCAGACACTTTGAGAGTATTTTAGTTTCAAAGTTTGACTCGAGTAGATCCTGATTTCAAACATTGAAATATATAGAAATAGTCGAACATAAAACTTCTAATGGAACATTTCCCCTTATTTCCCTATCCCAAACTACCCCAGTTGAAATGTCCCACCATGAGTTTTATGAATTTAAAATTCTAAAAAAATAAGGTTATGATTTGATAGCCGCCAATAGCGGTAATGTTTGAAGAATATATTTATAATTGAAGATGATGTGCACAATGTACATGTTTCCCTTGGCCGTTAGACAGTAGGTAGTGTCAAACGCTAATGTTTTGACATTACCTACTGTCAATAGCGTCGATAGATCTGTCAAATCCTGGCTAACTAGTTTTATTTTAATGCAGACACGACCAATCTCTATCAAATAGAATCTCATGCAGCTAAACTATTAATTTTGTATATAGTATGATAAAGTCATGTCCCTGACCACACCAATTTTTTTTAAAACATTTTACTAATTTTGGTAAATATGTCTGCAAGAAATAAAAGGGTTGTTAAAATAAAACAACCAGGAGATTATAAAAAGTGAAAGTTTAGTAATCAGATTTTTATTTAATACTTGCTTTTTTATGAATGTTTTTTACTTTCTTATACATATTTAGTATGACAAACTATTGTATTTGTGTCGAAAAAGACTTGAGATTTTAACAAATATATGACCTTTTGGGTCCCCAGAACATTTTTAACCAAGGTAAAAAAATGACTGTACCCTTTTTTGTGCCAACGACTCCGGAGAAACTAAAGGTATCGGGACAAAACTTCATATTTAGAAGTTTCATGACCAAACTTACAGCTGAAAAACTTGTTGTTCAAAAGCGTCCAAAGGAACTGTTTGTTTACTCCTAGCATTTTTTAACTATCTTGTAAATGAGCCGCCATTTCTATAATTTCATCAAAATAGTTAAATAATAAATTAAAGTAGAGGAAATTCTGAATAACTTAGGTCTATGAATTTTTTTTATAAAATTAATAGTTTGCAAATTTTATTTTCTTTAGGTATTTTCATTCTAATGACAGTAGGTATAGTGTCAAATGCTGATGTTTTTACAATACCGACAGTCAATAGTATCAAAATATCTGCCATTGCCTGGCTCACTAGTTGGATCGAAACTAATGCCTTCTATATCTGTGATTTAGCGCATTAAGGAAAAGATTTTTTATTGTAATGTAGAATTGCAGAACAAACTTAATGCCTATCGGTACCATAGTCGAAAGCAAGATCATCAAGTTCAAACTTTTTCCATTCCGTATAATTTTTATTTAAGTGGAATTATTGTGAGAATAATATAATAATAATAAGTATCTAGAATAGGTCTATCATATCTATCATATAGGTCGAAAATTCCATTGCCGACATATTCCATAGCGCTTAAATTACGTGTACGACCCTTGTAAAATATACGAAAAGAATTACCATATTTGAATAGTTTAAAAAGAAGCACTATTTGACAACTAGAACACCAACTGTTTTATCGAACACGTATCCGGTTTCGTGCGAGGCATATCTTCAGGTCAAACTGCAAAAGAAATTAAGAATAATTGTAGGTATCTAGATGTAAAAGAGTGTACTTGTATGAATAGGTTATGTTTTCTGTCATTTCGTAAACATTTGGAAAGGCGTACTCACCGTCATGTAGACAAATAAAACAACATAGTTTAATTCTGTCAATGGTCACCATCTGTTCAATATTGTACATAAAATACAAATATGTTAAATTAAACGCTTCATGAGACAACAAAGCCACGAATCAACGAATAGTGTTCGTCCGTCGTCGAACACAATTGCACAGAATGCACAGTCTGTTTAAGTCCCAAGCGCTTAGTACCAAATTTCCCTAGATTTTTTTCCATTGTATCGCCAGAAGTCCCTAGAATATTCTTCCCACATTTCCTTAGAATATTCTAAAAACGAAACACATTAAAACTTAAATGTTTTTATAAAGAACACAAATAATAAATATATGTAAATGTCATACAGAGTATAAAGTTCACTATAGACTTATTAGTTTATTCAATCGATTAAAAAGTTAGAGCAGTCTGAAATAGTCTGAAAGTGTCTGAAAGCCATATTTTAAACTGCTCACCAGGGTATGCTTTAGAACGGTACGTTCATGTAGGGTACCTACACGGCGTTTCGGTACTTCCAGTTGATTTTCAATGTGAGATTTTTTTTTGCCCAAGGGGTTTGAATTGAATGTAGCTGTGCTGAAAACTTCGCATAACGATAATTGAAAAGGAAATACTTTTTGGAAATCAGTCATTTTTGAATAACAGTCGGTAACTTTCGATTTTATTTTAATATTTATAAATCATTGATTTTTACCCATGCACACAAAAATCACCTACCTAGTATACAATAAACCTCCATTAAATCACCTTCGTTTGGAAGTTATCTGGAAGCAGAAAAAGGTATGATTTTTGTGCGGATTGCGTTGTTTTAAGGAAGAGTGGGAATTTATGTAGTTCACCGCTTTCCGAATAGATGGCACCACCGCTGTTTATAACAAACTGATTCAAAATAAAATTCGCAGTTTCTGTATTATTTCCCTCTCAAAATTTTATCTTATCTCTGCATTATTATCCATTATTATATGTATTGTTAT
The DNA here is from genome assembly GCA_964023965.1 of Melinopterus prodromus. Classification (NCBI taxonomy): domain Eukaryota; kingdom Metazoa; phylum Arthropoda; class Insecta; order Coleoptera; family Scarabaeidae; genus Melinopterus; species Melinopterus prodromus. The sequence continues at coordinate 18,408,820 of OZ030397.1, forward strand.
TATTATATTATTATTATTGCACATATTGTGCAACGGGAAATATTCATTTGTGTAGAAATTAATATTCAAAACCAGGTATTGATAATTAATGTTCCTTAATTTAATTATCGCTTTGATTCAAACGAATATTATGTGTGTGCTCATCCGGTCTCAAACTAATTCATGTAAATCTCTATACTTATAATTCGATGAAGCAGGGGTGCAGCCAGTGTGGCAATTAATAAATGAAACGCTTAACTTTGCAAAGCCCTAAGCTTTCAACTATTTATTTAAGTCTTCATCAGAGGGAAATCTAAAAAAAAACATAACGTGCACAATTTTCACACTGACCAATGTTAAACGAGTCAACTAACTATGACATCGGACAGAGGTCTGAAGTCTGAACACGGTGAGCATTATCTCTAGCTACATACAGTGCAGTCTACAAGATACATCGAAGTCTACAAGAATCAGTTACTACTCTACAAAACAAATACAAGCACCAAGTATTTAAAAAAATGAATATCAAAGAGTCGTAGTTCTTTTACCTAATAATAACAGTCACTTTTTAAGTTTTGAAGAATGCTCACCGAGTTCTGACCTCTGTCCGATGTCCAGTGCTGGATTTCTGCCTAGGCCTACATCGCCCCAGCCTAGGGGCCCCGGTGGCGGAATTTTTACATAAGCTCAAAAGCTTTGCATGCCTTATCAAAAATAATAATAAAATAAAATTATATGTTCTGTACTGTGCATTTAATTTGCTAAATTTCGAAAATAGCTTCGATAAAGCGTACGATATTTATTACCTAAAATTGCCGGATTTCTGATGGGGTTGTATTTAGAAACAATGTTTATTTTTACTTTATCATACGCAGTATGTAAAGTATTGTAATCGTGCAGAAAAAATTTTTTGAGATTTTAGCGGAAATAGGTCTTTTTGGGTCCCCTGAACATTTTTGACCAAGGTACAAAACAATGTCTGTGTGTGTGTGTGTGTGTGTGTGTGTGTGTGTATGTATGTGTGTGTGTAAACGATTTTTGTGGCGACGATTCCGGCGAAACTACTGAAGGTATCGGGACGAAAGTTCATATTTAGAAGTTTCATGACCTAACTTAGAGCTGAAAAGGTTTTGGTTCACAAGGGTCCAAAGGAACTGGTAGTTTATTCCAAGCTTTTTTGAAGGATTTTGGAAATGAGCCGCCATTTCTGTAATTTCGACAAAATAGTTAATTAATAAATTAAAGTAGAGGAAATTTTGAATAATTTATGCCTATGACATTTTTTGGTATCATTAATAGTTTAGCTGTAAGAGCAAATTCTATTTGATCGAGATCGGTCGCATCTGCATTGACATGAAACTACATAGTAGCCAGGATTTTGACAAATATTTTTTTTGTGCTGTCACCACAGAAATGTCTGTGGCTGTCACCACGCTGTCACACTCGGAGAACCGCTATGGAACGTCATCTACAGTGTCATGAACGCATATAAATCTGTCAGAATTTGAATTAGCTTTTTAAACTTGACGTAGTGGTATCAACCTAACATTTTCTATACCGAAAAATAACCATTTTTGAATTTTTTTTAAAAATACGTATTTCTCAAAAAGCAATACAAAAAACGTTGATGTCACTCCTGCCGAAAACTACATACCGCGACTCGCTCACATGCGACGACGACGCTCCGTCATCGGTGACGCGCCGCATCACCGCTTGTTGTGCTATTCCGTACTTTCGGCACTTGTGAGATAAACAACTATTATTCTGATGACAGTAGGTAGTGTCGAATGCTGATGCTTTGACAATACTTTCGATTGACACTATTGATTATCAAAATATCTGTCAAATCATGGCTAACTAGTTTAATTTTAATGCAGACACGATTTATCTCAGTCAAATAGATTCTCATGCAGCTAAACTATTAATTTTTATATATTGTATGATAAAGTCCGTTGCCTGGCCACATCAGATTTTTTTTTGGAATGCGTATTGTTGCTTGTTGATTATACTGTTGGATTGGATATGGTTATTAAGTCTTCTAAGAATGATTTTTTCTAATAATTTGCTGAAGCTTCTCGTGAGTGATATTGGTCTATAATTTTCAACTATGTCTTTTTATCCACCTTTGAGTAATGGTCTGATAATAGTCTTTTTAAGGTATGCTGGAAATATTCCACTTTGTAGTACTGCATTGAGTTTAGCAAGTACGGGCGTTCGCGTTTTTCTATTTTCTTTAATGAGATTTGTTGTGATGTTGTCGAAACCGGGAGCCGTGTTGTGTTATCATGTTATCTGTTCTTTGGTCCTGTGTTATCTTGTGCCTGGATATGAGTTTTTCGGCTAGATCTTTTCCTATGCTGGCGAAGTAGTTATTTATTTCATCAACAATATCTTCCGTGCTCTTTAATATGCTTCCGTATTTTCTTATTTTCTCGATGGAGGTGGTATTGCTTTTAATTTTGCACTTAATTTGCGAATTTATAATTTTCCACAGATTGGTCTGGTTGTGTTTGTTTACGTTGTACATTTTTTGGCAGTGGAGTGTTTTGGCATGTTTTATTAGTTTGTTGATTGTTGTTCTTTTTTGTGTCAGAACGTCATTTTGAGGATTTTTTCTATGCCACTTATGTAGTTTACTCCTTTCTGTTATCGCCTGTATACGTTTTCGGTTATCTAATTGTTTTCGATCCCTTTTTACTTTATCAGTATGTAAACGCAGTATGTAAAGTATTGTAATCATGCCGAAATGTTTGCGGAAATATGTCCTTTTGGGTCCCCTGAACATATTTGACCAAGGTACAAAAAAATGTCTGTGTGTGTGTGTGTGTGTGTGTGTGTGTGTGTGTGTGTGTGTGTGTGTGTGTGTGTGTGTGTGTGTGTGTGTGTGTGTGTGTGTGTGTGTGTGTGTGTGTGTGTGTGTGTGTGTGTGTGTGTGTGTGTGCGTGTGCGTGTGCGTGTGCGTGTGCGTGTGCGTGTGCGTGTGCGTGTGCGTGTGCGTGTGCGTGTGCGTGTGCGTGTGCGTGTGCGTGTGCGTGTGCGTGTGCGTGTGCGTGTGCGTGTGCGTGTGCGTGTGCGTGTGCGTGTGCGTGTGCGTGTGCGTGTGCGTGTGCGTGTGCGTGTGCGTGTGCGTGTGCGTGTGCGTGTGCGTGTGCGTGTGCGTGTGCGTGTGCGTGTGCGTGTGCGTGTGCGTGTGCGTGTGCGTGTGCGTGTGCGTGTGCGTGTGCGTGTGCGTGTGCGTGTGCGTGTGCGTGTGCGTGTGCGTGTGCGTGTGCGTGTGCGTGTGCGTGTGCGTGTGCGTGTGCGTGTGCGTGTGCGTGTGCGTGTGCGTGTGCGTGTGCGTGTGCGTGTGCGTGTGCGTGTGCGTGTGCGTGTGCGTGTGCGTGTGCGTGTGCGTGTGCGTGTGCGTGTGCGTGTGCGTGTGCGTGTGCGTGTGCGTGTGCGTGTGCGTGTGCGTGTGCGTGTGCGTGTGCGTGTGCGTGTGCGTGTGCGTGTGCGTGTGCGTGTGCGTGTGCGTGTGCGTGTGCGTGTGCGTGTGCGTGTGCGTGTGCGTGTGCGTGTGCGTGTGCGTGTGCGTGTGCGTGTGCGTGTGCGTGTGCGTGTGCGTGTGCGTGTGCGTGTGCGTGTGCGTGTGCGTGTGCGTGTGCGTGTGCGTGTGCGTGTGCGTGTGCGTGTGCGTGTGCGTGTGCGTGTGCGTGTGCGTGTGCGTGTGCGTGTGCGTGTGCGTGTGCGTGTGCGTGTGCGTGTGCGTGTGCGTGTGCGTGTGCGTGTGCGTGTGCGTGTGCGTGTGCGTGTGCGTGTGCGTGTGCGTGTGCGTGTGCGTGTGCGTGTGCGTGTGCGTGTGCGTGTGCGTGTGCGTGTGCGTGTGCGTGTGCGTGTGCGTGTGCGTGTGCGTGTGCGTGTGCGTGTGCGTGTGCGTGTGCGTGTGCGTGTGCGTGTGCGTGTGCGTGTGCGTGTGCGTGTGCGTGTGCGTGTGCGTGTGCGTGTGCGTGTGCGTGTGCGTGTGCGTGTGCGTGTGCGTGTGCGTGTGCGTGTGCGTGTGCGTGTGCGTGTGCGTGTGCGTGTGCGTGTGCGTGTGCGTGTGCGTGTGCGTGTGCGTGTGCGTGTGCGTGTGCGTGTGCGTGTGCGTGTGCGTGTGCGTGTGCGTGTGCGTGTGCGTGTGCGTGTGCGTGTGCGTGTGCGTGTGCGTGTGCGTGTGCGTGTGCGTGTGCGCGTGCGCGTGTGCGTGCGCGTGCGCGTGCGCGTGCGCGTGCGCGTGCGCGTGCGCGTGCGCGTGCGCGTGCGCGTGCGCGTGCGCGTGCGCGTGCGCGTGCGCGTGCGCGTGCGCGTGCGCGTGCGCGTGCGCGTGCGCGTGCGCGTGCGCGTGCGCGTGCGCGTGCGCGTGCGCGTGCGCGTGCGTGTGCGTGTGCGTGTGCGTGTGTGTGTGTGTGTGTGTGTGTGTGTGTGTGTGTGTGTGTGTGTGTGTGTGTGTGTGTGTGTGTGTGTGTGTGTGTGTGTGTGTGTGTGTGTGTGTGTGTGTGTGTGTGTGTGTGTGTGTGTGTGTGTGTGTGTGTGTGTGTGTGTGTGTGTGTGTGTGTGTGTGTGTGTGTGTGTGTGTGTGTGTGTGTGTGTGTGTGTGTGT
>OZ030397.1:18413516-18483516 GCA_964023965.1 Melinopterus prodromus
TTTCTTATATATTTCCCAGTTATTTGTTATTTATTTGATTATTGGCTATTTATTTGTCTTTTATTTGCTATTTATTTATTTATTTATCATGTTATTTATTTGTTATCTATTTCTTAGTTATTTGTTATTTATCTGTTATTTATTTGTTATTTATTTGCTATATATTTGTTATTTATTAGTTATTTATTGGTTATTTAGTTGTTTTTGTTTTTTATTTATTATTTATTTAATATTTATTTGCTATTTACTAGTTATTTATTTGCTAATATTTAGTTATTTATTTACTTTTTTGCTATTTATTTGTTATTTATGGTACTTATTTTTTGTGGCGCCCGATATAAAACGAAAATTCAAAAATTTGAATTTGGTCGGTTCGCGCATTCTCTGTAGAATTTTAAAATGGCGCAAAAATTTGAAAGACACACCGTTAGCGCGCACGGCCTAGTGCGTTCTCTCTCTAACATCGACATGTGAGTCATACACTTAGGTTCGGCGCGCCCGGTAGCCGAGATGCGCAGAAGTGGTTGCGCGACAGGAGCGTTCCACTACCTACTTATGACAAATGTCTTAATCTATTACCAAAGACCGCCCTTAGATGCATGGGAAGAAAAACCATCAAAAAGTTTCACATGTGATAAGATGTCTCTCACAGACCAACGCGCGATAACGTTGATCCTATAAACAGAGCAATAGCAATTATCATATTCCTTCCCCGTTAAATAAAATAATCATCACAAAAATAATGCCAATTATTACACAACTACGTGTCTCGGCCGAGTTATGTCGCATTCTTGCCATAGAATTGCAATTTATCCGTCTCTGGTACAACACAAATCAATACAGAAGTACACCCATATTAAGGGTCAACAATCGAAATAATTTTTATTGTTGATAAACCAACAAACAGCTGACCGACCGTGACCACGCTTGAGTACGTTCATATCAACCTGGTAAATGTAGTTCATTGTCACGCTCAGCGTGAAAGGCTGAAGTGGTGGGATTGCGATATGTTCCCGGCGGCTTTGATTTGTCACCAGTTGCAACGCAACTATAGTGGAGTGTTGTCGATTGTCTTCCGCTGGCCAGGGACGGACTCCGTCTTTTTTCATTAATTTTCTCAAGAATGCGTGAAGTTAGACCATACGTTAATTGACAAAACATGCTTATTACGTCGTTGGGCATATGCTCCTTCAAGGTTAGCCGTTATTTCTAAAACACCCTGTATATTGAAGAAATACGGGAGTCATGTTGCAGAAGAGGCAATAGATCTTGGTGAATAAAGATGAGGTCTAAATATTAGTGTAAGCGATAGAAAATCACACGGTAAGTGCAGTCTATTATCTCGAATATTAACATCAAAATTCGTATGAGACAAAACTTCCAACCCTTTTTACTGCACTTTAAGTCAACTGTTCATATAACATCAAACAATTAGCTAACCGCTCGGCTAACCACACTTACCCAGTATTCTGGGTGGTAACAGTATGACAGAAATGTATGCAATAATTTCTTCAACAGTTATAGATAGATAGATAGAGATTTATTCGGTAACTTTAACAGTGTTGAATACAATTTTGCACGATACATGAACTAGACACAAGTAAACAAACAGTATTAGAATAAGTAGAATAAGATGAATGCAATACGAACATGTAGGCATCATCATACAAACAAAGATATATAAGTATATATGCACACACACATACACATATAAAGCCAGTAAAACAATGTACATATTACAATATGCCCAATATTAAACACTGCAATAATTTACATGTACGCATTTTTTAGATAATTTTTCCTAAGTTTGACCGGCAGCAACCCCTAAACACTTGTTTTTTTCTTCTTCATAAAACTTTTAAAAAGTTGCCGCTTGAAAACATGATTTTTAAAACTAAGAATTTAACCTTCATATATACCCGCTTTCCCGAGAATGCTTTTGGCCAAGATTATAAAATGTGCGATTTGTTCGGTTGGCTATTTTCGCAAAAACGGAATGATAGATCAGGTTTCTGGGCACCGTAATTTTTTGGAGTTGGCAACTCTAAACCCAACCCACGGGCGGTTTCCGTTTTGCACCCCCTGGAAAATTTTCTGCAGGCGCTCATGTTTTCCCATGAACCTACCTTTTGTAGGGCAACAACCCCTATTGATTTTCACCCTTAAAAATAGTGCAACCAACTGTGTCGTTATTGATACAGATAAAGTTATATTTATTAGTGAGTACTTCTCAATTTATTATCTCATACTGTTTTGTGCATAGCAGAACATAAAACAACAATTTGTTTGCAACAAGTAGTAATAAAAAGGCAGGTCCAAGAATAGTGAAAATCAGTGCATTCCAGACGTCCAAAATTAAATAATGCTTCTGCAGTGAGATGCTAAACTTCTTTATTTTTTATGAACCAAAACAAATGTTCTCTTGGACATTCGGACGAAATAATTTTTCAACCGGGATCAAAAAACAAGTTTATTAAATTAACAACATTTACATCACATCACAACTCATAAATTATGTTAATGAAAATTACAGATATGCATGATGTGTTTATGACATGGCACGACAAAGAAATTGTCTGATTAATTTCAAATAAATAACTTCGATACAACAGTGAACAGAATCAAACATATGCTGGCCTGGGCTAGAACTGCAGATGACTTTTGCGTCTGTTCTTCGATCCACGCTTTATACAACGAAACATCTGTGAAAACTCCTGGAAAACCTTGATCGGCGCATTTAAGCCCCCAAGACACTATTCCTGATAACTGGCTGTTGCAAACCAGAGGACCACCACTGTCACCCTAAAAACAAGAACATAACCTTATAATTCATAAGAAGACAAAAATAATTAGTTTAAGAAGTGCTTAATTCTAAATAGGCTATAGGCATTGTCTTTTTGAGTCAAATAATCACATACAGAACACTAATTTATATAAAGCAAAGTGTAATACGGAATTGTTTCTACTGTGAGTAATTTAATTTGACATAAATTTAGAAATTACAGAAATTATGGTCAGGATATGCAACCGTAACCTTAGTTACCGACGATTTTTATTATGAAATCAAAAACAGTGTCGTAATGTGTTCATCATGAATTCAAATAAAGAAAAGACATGTCATTGAAAATAAAGCAATCGCTTAAAACATATACGCACGAATCATATCTGCCTCTACTTATGACCATATGGAGAAAATATTGTGCATGACTGGAAGAAGCTGTAATATTTTATAGCCCGGCAAGGAAATGTTCTTGGAAGAGTAAAAAGCACGGAATAGTCATTAAAATTGAACCGGTTTGGTATTTTAGAAAAATGCGCAGATTCTTCAATCTTAAATAATTAAAATACATATTTGATATCAAAACCAATTTCCAACCTTCAATCTTTTTTAATATCATATGATAAAAAATTTCTGTGTGTGTGTGTGTGTGTATACCCGATTTTTGTGGCGACGATTCCGGAGGAACTACTAAAGGTATCGGGACGAAAGTTCATATTTAGAAGTTTTATGACCAAACTTAGAGCTGAAAAACTTTTGGTTCAAAAGGGACCAGATGTTTCCTCTACGCATTTTTGAAAGATTTTGCAATTGAGCTACCATTTCTGTAATTTCGTCACGATAGTTAAATAATAAATTAAAGTAGAGGAAATTTTGTGTAATTTAATTCTATGACATTTTTTGGTAAAATTAATAGTTTAGCTGTATGAGCAAATTCTATTTGATCGAGATCGTGTCTGCATTAAAACCACATAGTTAGCCAGGATTTGCCAAACGCCAATTTTTGGCAATACCTACAGTCAATATTGTCAAAATATCTGTCAAATCCTTACTAACTTGTATTATTTTAATGCAGACACGATCGATCTCGATCAAATAGAATCTTATGCAGCTAAACTTATAATTTTATATATTGTATGATAAAGTAATGTGCCTGGCCACATCAGATGTTTTTACGCATTTCATCAACATTTTCTTAAATATAAAATGACGGTAACTTGCTTTCGCTAATCAACTTGTGTTTTGTTTTATTTAAAATTTGAACATCGGAAAATAAAAGCAGGCCATTTGTGTTAAAAGAATAGTAGTGAAAAGGTTTTTACTTATTTTGAGTTTGGAGGGAACTAAACTTTTATTTTCCATAACTTTTCTAATATTTTATTGATTTTTGTCATTATTTCCGTACATTGTAAGAAAATTCATCAAAATTGACAGTTGTCTAGAATGTTAAAAAACAAGCGATTACAGCTTATGCCAGGAGAACCAACATATGTTTTGGTAGTGTAAATCGAGACATCCTGTGGAGTTGTTGAGAAATTGGTAGTGATTTAGTGTTCGCTTTAATGTTCAATATCGTATGCAATCTTTGATCGATGTTTAAGATTTTGTCAGTACTTTGTACTCTATTCTGAACAAAATACACAAACCGGTCGCTTCTAAATTTCTAATTTCCTGCCAATGCTTCGTGATATGATCATTTGCCAATTAACCACTGATTTATCATAGAAGCATGTGGTCAATGTAAAGCTGGGATTACATTAAGCTTGAAATAGATTTTACTATCGTCCAAGTTTCTGTCAAAATTTCAATACTAGACGCGCTTGTAGGAAATTAGATAATTGGGGGAGATACTAGGTCCGATCTTAGTTGGTGAACTAGATTCTAGTTTTGAAACTTGGACCGAACCTTGGCCGAAACTAGCATAATGTAATTCAAGCTTTAAACAAACAACTAATCATCAGTGATATATTGATTCCCGGGTGGAAACCGCGTTGAGGACTTTGAAGCAGCCGACGTTTCGCGCTCTGTTGCAGGAGACATCTTCAGGACTAAGTTGTCAAACCAAGTGCTAAGAAGATACTGTCGTCTGTTGGGACGGGTCTTTATACATATATAAGTGGAGTGGTGTCACCAGATGGTGTTTGGAGTGGGGGTAACGTAGTGGAAGGGGTGGGGTTAACAGGTGGTGAGCCAGCAGGTAGAAGCGGTTGGGACAGGACTGATTTCAAGGTATGATGTAAGTGAAAACCATCATCTCTATTGATATTGGACGGGTGTTTAAGGATTTCTATTGATTCACGGATCCTTCTAGGGTAGTAATGGGATTCACGGGCGAGGATTTTGGTATGTTTAAACAGGATCTCATGTCCCGTGTTATATCGGTTTTCAGCGAGAGCTGAACCAGCGATTTGTCGCAATCTAGTGCAGCGATCGTGCTCAGATACTCGGACGCTAACTGATCGTTTCGTTTCGCCAATATAGACACTTCCACAAGCACATGGAATCCGGTACACACCAGAGGAAAGAATAGGAGGGGTTTTGTCCTTTGTAGAAGGAAGTAAGTTCGATAGTTTGGAAAGGGGTTTGAATATCGGTTTTATGTTGTACTTGCGAAGGATGCGTCCAATACGATCTGTCGTACCCTGGACGTGAGGAAGGAAAGCTGTTGCAATTGGGACGTCGTGATGCTGATGAGGTGCGTTATCGGTTATCGGCTTTAGGTGTCGGGAAATGGTTTTAATTATCGAGGACTTGGGATAGTTGTTTTGGGACACGACTTTGGTTAAGAGGTCAAGTTCGTTTTGGATGTATGGGGGTGGGTTATAGAAATTGCTCTTTTCACTAGGCCCGGTGAGTAGGGTGTTGATCACTGCTTGTTTCTGAGCGGGGTGATGGTGGCAATTGGCATTGCGGTATCTGTCAGTGTGGGTGGGTTTTATATACACGGTATGTTCAAGGGTGCCGGATGGAGTGCAAGTAACTAGGACGTTGAGGAAAAGCAGCGAGCCATCTGTTTTCACTTCCATGGTGAAGCGTATGTCTGGGTGTTGCTGATTGAGGTAGTCGAGGAAAATGTTTAAGGATTGCCGTCCAGGTGGCCAAATTTCGAGGGTGTCATCCACGTATCTGAACCAGCATTTGGGCTTGAGGTTTTGTGACTCAAGGATTTGTTGTTCAAATGCATCATCAGTATCAATCGAACTTATATGTAGGTACTGTTGATTTTCTCATAGGTTAGCAGCGCGATATGTTGACGTTTGGTTTAAGACACGTTATGTTATTTCCAGGTACCGTTTTTGACAATTTTGCCTTCGATCATAATTTTTTTCATCACATCATAACACAAAGACCAAAAGCTACAACGCTATAACAAAACTCCTCGCGCAAATTTTAGATCAGCAGAAGGGCCAGCAGGTAATTTTTACAATTTGACATAAGTACGGCTGCCACTGCTAGGCAATGCAATTTGTTAGATTGTGGCCATTTCACATCAGCGGATCAGCCTCTGGGTTTGTGACGAAATCTAGCAAACTATTTAATTACAGACGCTTATAAGACCGTGTTTGGTCAATTTTGAAAGCTCGCGCGAAGTATGACCCCTCAAATATGGCGTTTTAAATCTTAAAAGGCCTGTCCAAATTTGTCTATAATCAAATAAGATCAACCGGTGATTTTACTACTACGTAAAATTATTTGCAATAACTTTTTTTACTTATAATTTTAGTAATAAGAACAATGGAATATGTTTTTTACCTGACATGAATCCTTTCCCTTTTCAATGTGTCCGGCGCACATCATTCCTCCCTTAATTGAGTTATCATAATAAACAAAGCAATTGCTGTAAGAAACTACTGGAACCGTTGAATACCTGAGTAGTTCACTTGGGAACTTTCCCTAAAAGCAAAATAAACTCAAAAATGCGTATCATTTTTCTTCCATACCTTACCATTGACGATGTTCCCCAACCTGATATGACACAACTGGTACTTTCCCTTGGCTTCTCACTTGTAATATTCACAAAATTGATGTACTGATCCCACGCTCCGAAACTTTCTGATACCTACAATCGAAGAAATGTATAATGTGACGAAAAAATGTAAAAATAGTTTGTTACCCTTAAGACAGCAATATCATTTATAAAGCTATTTGAGGAATAATCTGGATGAGAAAAGATTGCGCTGACGGTCCTATACTTTGTACGATCGGTTTCCTTCCTGATATTCGTATCTCCAACAACTACGCTCAAGTCTTTTGGGTCAATAACATTGCCATCGTAATCTGTAACACACTGAGCAGCTGTAACCAGATGGGTGCTGTCTATGATGGTAGCTCCACAGAAATGTGCATTTACTGATTGCATTCGCAGAGATGCCTTTTGGAAAAAAGATAAAATACTGGTTAGTTATACATGGACAGAAGAAGCACTACGCGGGTACTAATTTTGTGTAGTCATTTAGGTTCTCTTTAACTCTCTTAAACGGTATCAAACACACCAAACAAAAATGTCAAAAGTTTAATAGTGTAGTATTCAGCCTTTGTCACATCAAGGAACCTATACAACGTTTTAAAATACTGCAAAACTATTTTTAGGTCATAGAATCTTTTGAAAAGTTTATTTTTATTTTTAGTTTACGCTTGATTGATTAACTTGATTTACAATGAGAAAGATAATGATAAACAACATAAACAAAATCAAGCCAACCTTGCAGCACGAAACTTAATTTTTCAAACTCGTTTTCAAACACTAATAGCCGAGGTCCGTCAAACTATTTCAAGAAAACGGTTGACCAGACACCTGCAGTCAAATCACCCAGATTGTGCTAAGGAAGCCAATTGATTATTTTCAAAGTATGCGCGTAAGTATGCAAAAGTAAACAACGTCATTAGAAAAGAATGTTGTAGACAGGGTGGCCAGGTCTCCGGCATTGCGCCGGAGTCTGCAGCATTTGAGGCTCATTTCGGGTCTCCGGCAGGCATTCAAGCATTTCCGGCAAAATCAAACATGAAGGAAATAGTTTTACAATATTGTAAATAATATATCGTCGGCGTAAAAGTAAAATGGTAAAAAAATGGTTATATTTTATTGAAGCACGAATTAATTGTGGCCAAATGCTGATAAATGCGTATCTAAACGAAAATACGATCAATAAGTGTTATTAAAATAAGTTTAGTAAATTCTTAAAATCCACTAATTCTCTGGAAAGTGTCATTATATTTATTGGTATTCGATTGTAGTCAGGATTTTGTAATTATTGAAATGTTAGTTAGTTACTTTTACTTTTAACCAGACGATATGCAGACAGAGACATATCTTTGTTGCATTTTACATATTCAATGTTATTCAAATTATTTTACACTACGCAATTTATCGCTCAAAATGTTCTACAACTATTTAATCAATAAAAATTGCGGATACTGCCATTAACAATAGTGTAAAACCGCTATTATACAGTGAGAACACAATTTATCACATATTTATCGTAAACTAAATTTCCGACCTTCAATGGTTTTTGAATTAAGACGGAATCGACATATTTTTGATGACACCATTGGCTTAATAACAGCATATAATTGTATGATGGACGTACATAGGAAAATTTTCTAGAAAAAGATAGTTGAAAATTAGTGTTACATTGTGTATTTTATACAGATTTTGAGGTTTCCTGGAGATTGAATTCAAATGGCATACATTTACTAATGTTCCTAAAATTACTGTTTTGACATTTGACCTCACTTTTCCGGATGTCATACAAAATTTTGAGTTCCCATTCGTATTCAGGGCAAATAAAGTTCCCGAGGACATTTTATATTCTATTTACAACCTCCATGCTACTCAAAGTTATCAATATTTTCATATTCAATTATGGTCTTTAAGCCTTAAATTTTCGTCCGCTACCATTAAGACAATTAAATGTTATATTAAAATAACTTTCAAATATGGGATTGCCATTACATCAAAATGTGTATTTTTATAGTAAAAAATCGACGTATTCAAAGACGTTTTTTCTTAGCCGTATAAGAGAATTGAAAAAGAAACAAAATTAAACAGCGCAAAATATCTGTAATCCTGTAGAACGTGGCTTTTGGAAATGGAAACTGCATAGGCATGACCTAATCTTTGCCAAAATTGAGTTTTTTTATCACAGAATCAAGTTGACCCTACATCAATTATTTTAATATTTTCCTTTAAAAATAAATTGTTTTTTAACAATTATTTTATATATTTGTTTATAATCTTGTCGACTATACCCCCCCCCCATCATCTCCAGCATTCTTGTGAGACTAATCTAACAACCCTGGTTCAGTGATAAATAAACCTTATTTAACAGCGCCTCAAATCGTACACAGTAAAGAAACGTATAATATTGGAGAATAATTAATTAAAATTTGCTTGTTGCAAGCCTGTGCGGAGATATTGGAACAACATGCTGTTCAGAAGCTGAGTAATTCCTATGTTGACTAACACTGTGAAGCCCCGAATTGAAGACATAGCAGAGATATGGAAAATCGAGTGACTAAAAAAATGGTAACGAAATCAACAAGACATTGTTATGTGAGGTTTGCGTATCAAGGAGAGTTAAAGAAAGAACTTCTCTTTGTCCACACTGTGAAATGTCGAATTGAAGACATGGCAGAGATATGGAAAATAGAGTGACAAAAAAATGGTAACGAAATCAACAAGACATTGTTATGTGAGGTTTGCGTATCAAGGAGACTTAAAGAAAGAACTTCTCTGTGTTCACAGTGTTAGCCACACTGTGAAGCGTCGAATTGAAGACCCGGCAGAGATAGGGAATATCGAGCGACTAAAAAAAATGGTAACGAAATCAACAAGACATTGTTATGTGAGGTTTGCGTATCAAGGAGAGTTAAAGGAAGAACTTCGCTGTGTTCACAGTGTTAGCCACACTGTGAAGCGTCGAATTGAAGACATCGCAGAGATATGGAAAATCCAGTGACAAAAAAATGGTAACGAAATCAACAAGACATTGTTATGTGAGGTTTGCGTATCATGGTGAGTTAAAGAAAAAACTTCTCTCTGTTCACAGTGTTAGCCACACTGTGAAGCCTCGAACTGAAGACATGGCAGAGATATGGAAAATAGAGTGACAAAAAATGGCAACGAAATCAACAAGACATTGCTATGTGAGGTTTGCGTATCAAGGAGAGTTAATGAAAGAACTTCTCTGTGTTCACAGTGTTAGCCACACTGCAAAGCGCCGAATTTTGGTAGAGATATAGAAAATCGTGTGACTAAAAAATTGGTAACGAAATCAACAAGACATTCTTATGTGAGGTTTGTGTATAATGGAGAGTTAAGGAAAGAACTTCTCTGTTCGCTCAGGTTACCTGGTAGAACAACCGACTCAGAGATTTTTGATGAACTTAATAGTTATTTATAGAAAAACGCTGTTGACTGGAAGAAGCGTGTTGGCATATGTGCAGATGGTGCAGGAAGCATGACCGGGCGTCTTTCAGGAGTCGTTAGAAGTGTAAAAGATGTTGGACACACAGACATCTTGTTTAAAGATTCTTTTATTCGTCATGAGCAACGAGCAATAAAATGGATATATCCAGATCTTCGCAAATTAGGTACTCTTTGATGTAGTTAAAATTGTAAATTAAATTCGGCGCAAGGAAATCAATTCTAGAATATTTGAGGCACATTGTGAAGAAATGGGTTCGGAATATAATCGTCTGCTGCTTCATGCTGACGTGAAATGGCTGTCGAGGAGAAAGATTCTAACCAGATTGTTCGACTTGTAGCAAAAAGTTAACATCTTTTCAATAGCAAAACACTTCGAAATTCCTAGAGCTCTTAGCCGATGATGATTTGCTAGTCAAGTTTGGTTACCTGGCAGATATTTTTTCACTGTTAGATGAGCCGCTGCTCGACAGCTCTTATGGTCAGTCATCGAATCCGTTGACCGTTTTTACTCAAAGGAAGAGGATCCCAGGCATGGCAACATATAGATATTAGATCAAATTTTGGTAAAAATTGAAGAAAGCAATTTGAGTTTAAGAGAGAAAGAAAGCATAATCGATACATCATCGCATGCCAGTCTCAATGTTAAATTTAACCCATCGACATCAAGACATAATTTTTTGCTGTCTGTAAAAATTTAATAAGTAGTTTGTGCTAAGTAAAAAAGCCATCAACATTTTGACTCCATAACGAACAACATATTTGTGAGAAAAACATTTTCATTTGTAACAAAAATAAAAATAAGTACCGTTGTCGGCTTGAATTACAAAGTGTTCTCCGTGTTGCAGTGATGTCATTGATCCCACATTCTATAATCTACAATCATCGCATTAATTTTTCTCTTTATAATTAAAGAGGTGTAGGTAGTCCATACTGAGAAATTAGAACATGTATCATTATTTTAAAGTACCTCATACAGGGTTATGTTATAAGAGCCCGCGGAAGCTTAAATTTATAGTTCAGGGGTGCCTGACGCCCAAAAGGTTGACAACTGCCACCCTACATCAGAGCCCAGCGCTCTAAATAAAATTAATTTTGGTCATGTTCATGTTCATTTTCAAACATTATTAATATAATATTAAATAAATAGTTAATTAGAATAGACATTCTTTGTCTGACGAAAGTAGAATAGTCTCTTAATAGAACATTGCTAATGGAAAGGCGATAATGTTACAAAAGTTTAGGTATTGACTAAATTATCCAGAAAAGATCGATATTGGAATGAAATCAACAAAAATGATAGTGAAAAATAAATAAATGAAAGGCGGCATTATTTGTTGGAATTCACACAATTATGGAGAAACATGTAATCTCATTGAACATAAAATAAAAATGTTTAATGGAAAATTAATAAGCAATATAAAGCCAACAATATTAGTTGGAATTTACTCAATTTTAGAGAGAGAATATTTGAAACCAGAAATGTATATAAAGAATTTACAAATCAGGACAGAAAACAGATAATTAGTAGACTATTTTTATAAATATATTGAATTTATATTATTTTTTAATTTGAGATCTTTTAATGGTTGAATGATTTTCTGGGCTCAAAAGCTACGATAATTTTGTGTCAACCGCACAAAAAAAACAACATTTTAAGAAAAATGCGTATACTTATTTTTGACATATAACGACACTGACGAACTTTTAATGTTGTACACTTACGTTGTTATCATTACCTCCAACACTGATACGCATAGTAAAAGCATTATAAAACTAAGTAACAATTTCTAATTTCGGCATTCTGTCCTTTAGAATTTAGATGATAAATTCGCTTATCAATAATTTATTCCGACCTTGATAGCTCAATTGTTTAGAGATTGCGGAGGTTCCTGGTTCAAATCTAGAACAATTTTTCCAAAAATGTATCCATACCTGGAATAATTAATATTTTTAATTAACTTAAAAGGAAATACCTATTTAATAATAATTATATTTTAAATGAAATTAATATTTAATTTTGTCTTTTTTCCTAATTTAGTGGTGAAGTAATTTTAAACGTTATTACTTTATATAACGAAGTAAAACGCAGAAAAACAAGTGTATTCAATAATAGAAACGGGATATGGTTCCCTGCAGTTTCATTTAGGTTCAGTATGTTGTTAGTTCTTAGTTTTTGCTTTATAATTTTCTGTTATTCCGTTTTGTAATATAAGATGATAGTAATAATGCGTATTTGTGTTTTTTTTTTCTTGTATTTATAAATTTTTGTATTTGTTTAATATTATCAAAGTTTCTGAGTTTGTTTGTTTGCAATTATATTTTTACAGACTGTAACTTAATATTTGCTTCCATATTTATTTTTAACTTTAAGGGTAGGTAGAGACCTAAAATGTAGCTCCATTTTGGTACAGCTTTTCAAACAAATTGTAAAACATATCAATATTTTTTTTGCCTCATTTCAATTATGCTTTGGTGTACAAAATGAAATTACGCCAGAAAAAACTATATGCAAGACTGTTGTAGGAAGGATCAGGTCCTGGGCGGCGTGCTTTACTCAACAACGTGCACGATAGCTCCTATACAAATAACCAGACATCGAAATTTCAAAATCGCTGTGAAAGAGATGAAATTAGTTGGATGCTAAACCAACTTTTAGTTGAATTTTAAGTTCGACTTTGTGCAACTGTTTGTTTGTTTTCAAATTGTTATAATTAATATAATTATTTAAATTATAATGAGAACCTCCCAGTATTAACAGCATATTTCTTTTGAATGCAGCAGGTTGTGCCTAGGGTCTCCAATTTAGTTAATCCGCCATTACATATGGATAACATTACTTATCATTATCCCAAGTTTACCTGGTAGGGAAATTGATCCCTTCTATCGACTATATCCGATGTACTAGCCTTTACTTCTGGTGTAGCCTCGCCACCAATCCTCGCCTGACCTATAAATGAAAGCAAACGTCACTCAATTGTTTTGAAAGGTACACAGCATCAACAAATGCACATAAAATAACAAACACATCACCGATAACAACAGTGCCCACTATAACTACAATACTACGATACAATGACTTTATTACGAATTATGATAGGGTTATATAATTATTACTAATATACGAGACAGTTAGTTAATTCACTCTAAGGTTGTCGAATAGTGGTAATAAATAGTGGTATAAATAGTGGTCAATAAACACAAGAGAGAAGTTAATAAAATGATGATTAGTTAGAAAACATATCCACAACATACGACAAACATTAATGCGTTAATTAACACCACTACATAAATCTGAATTTTAGGGGTAATTATTGTGGAAGATGATTTCCCTTGTTGTTCTCGGATCCAGTCGTAGTACTGCGCCACGTCTGCATATATTCCAGGATATCCTTTAATGGCGCAATAGTAACCCCATGAGACGACCCCCGCTAATTTGCCATCGCAGACCAAAGGGCCGCCTGAGTCGCCCTAAAAGAACAAAGGAGACATAAGATCCAGGAATGACATGTTAATACAGTTTTATGATTATAGTATAATATAAATAGAGTCAGGTAAGTGTTTATTGTTCAGAATATTTAGTAAAACACATGTAAGATACTAAGTTGTATAGAAATTAATTAATTGATGGAACGCAAAATCATTTCAATTTAGTCAGCAAAAAACTTGAAATTTGTTTGAAACCCCGATCTAACGTTCTGTTTACGTATTTAAGTAGTGCAAACTATTATGCAAGGTATCCTGCAACTTGTGAGCATAACTCTCAGATGAGTAAAGAGATGGGCGCCGAGAGATGGGGACGGATGGATGCCGTGAAAACTAATCGAGTGTAAACAAAGCTGCATGGGCAAGCACTTATTAAAAAATTAAATTAACTACAAAAACATCTTATTTTTTAAATTGAATTTATGGCAAGCGGTTGCAGGACACTTGAATAAAACGGGTCCAAACCCGTTTTCTAAATGCTTAGCGAACTATACATCGCTAAAGCATTCAAATTTAATTTAAAAAATCCATTGGTGAGCTATCCTCTACGTTGGCAAATGGCAGCAGTTAACATTGTTACGCGAAATTTTTCCAAAACTGACACCCCGACAACGATAAAAAAATTGTTGTACAGCTAAGGCTTTGGTCAACAAAAAGAAACAATAAAACGAAAGATGAATTACAGAAACATTAAATGTATAGTTATTTTGTGTTGAATAAATGGGTTATATAACAATTACTAAATGTTTTAATCTCTCCAATATTTATGTAGGTACAATAGGTAACTAAGAATGGTTGCGTTGCACTTAACACATTTTAGAACTATAGAATCACACTTATATGTAAGTAGTAGCCGTAAATTTCATATTTGCACGCCACGCCCACTTCACATGATACTTAATATAAAATACTAAATAACTTCTGTTTGGATCATTAGTTTTGAAGATATTTAACTTGAAAGTTTTATGAGCGCGGATAAATGAATAAACAAAGAACGTGGAATAATATTATTATTAACACGAAAAATCATTCATTGTTAATATTTATTTATCCATCATCTGCTTTATCACTTTGTTTATTAATTTAGCCACTGTTACAAAACTTTAGAACATCTCTCGAAAACTATAGTCAATCGAAAAAAGAAGGTATCGAATTATAAATTACCCTAAATCACATATAAACATAAGTTGTCAATTAAGAAGCACGTTTTTGTAAGAATTGCAATTATCGTGCAGCTGGCTCGTCGGGTTCGCACCGTATATCAACATTTTCTGAGAAATTGATAAAAAATGTTAATTGTTAATAAAAACAGCCGATATATGCACTGAAGAAGATGATTATAATTTCGTATATGATATATTCTGATATTTCTAAATACTTTTCAGATAACATTTTTGCATACCTGGCACCATAAAGGTACTCTTCAGATAATTACATTCTCATATTTGCATTTTAGGTTTTTCCTATTACCTATACCGAGAGCTTTCTAGTGTAGAGTCCCGACTGAACATGCCTGCAACACCGCGCGCTCGTGTATAACGATCGGAGTAAAGGACAATATAGACAATATAGACGCTCCTTTCATCGAGGTTACGTCTTTGATTGGAAAATTTTCAGGCAAAATAAGTGGTCTGATTGTGAAATCGAGTATATGCAAAGCATGTGAACAATGGGCTGGCAAAGAAAACACTGAAGAATGTGACAATACAAACACTGAAGAATGTGTATAAGACTCATGCTAATTATTTTAGCGCTAATCATGAAGGCAGTGCTGGAATTATGGAGGTAAATAGTATAATAGAAATGTTCAAGAGCTAAGTAAAATATTTTCAAAGTGTACTATAAATATTATATCGGCGTTGGTGACACAAAAACATTTAAATTGCTACAAGATCAAGAGCCATACGATGATTTATTTAAAATGGAAAAAGTGTGTGTTTTACACGTTAAAAAACGTATGTACAAACGTGCTAAAGATGCAAAAAACAGCTCACTCAATCGAAACAGACAAAAAAGCTCTAAAAGAAAAAATCTGATGTGGCCAGACACATAACTTTAGCATACAAAATATAAAATTAATAGTTTAGCTGCATGAGAATCTATTTGATTGAGATAAATCGTGTCTGCATTAAAATTAAACTAGTTAGCCTGGATTTGACAGATATTTTGATAGTCAATAGTATCAATAGTAGGTATTGTCAAAGCGTCAGCATTTGACACTATCTACTGTCATCAGAATAATAGTTATTTATCTCACAAGTGCCGAAAGTTCGGAATAGCGCGACGAGCGGTGATGCGGCGTGTCACCGATGGGGGGGGGGGGGGTCGCCGTCACATGTGAGCGAGTCGCGCTATGTAGTTTCCGGCAGGAGTGATATCAACGTTTTTTGTGTTGCTTATTGAGAAAAACGTATTTAAAAAAATCAAAAATGGTTATATTTCTGTATAGGAAATGTTAGGTTGATACCACTTTTACGAAACGTCAAGTTTAAAAAGCTAATTCAAATTCTGACAGATTTATATTCGTTCATGACACTGTAGATGTCAGATCCGTACCAACATACTGTTTTTTGTACTTTGCCGCACTAGAACGGCAACGTTCCATAGCGGTTCTCCAAACTCTGATAAAATCAGCTGTTTTCGAGTGTGACAGCCTTAGACATTTCTGTGGTGACAGCACAAAAAAATTATTGTCAACTCCAGGCTACTATGTAGTTTCATATCAATGCAGATGCGGGCGATCTCGATCAAATAGAATTTGCTCTTGAACCTAAACTATTATCTTTACCAAAAAATATCATAGGCATAAATTATTCAAAATTTCCTCTACTTTAATTTATTATTTAACTATTTTGACGAAATTTCAGAAATGACGGCTCATTTGCAAAATCGTTGAAAAATGGTAAGAGAAAATAGCCAGTTCCTTTGGACCCTTTCGAACCAAAAGCGTTTCAGCTCTAAGTTTGGTCATGAAACTTCTAAATATGAAGTTTCGTTCCGATACCTTTAGTAGTTTCTCCGGAATCGTCGTCACAAAAATCGGGTACACACACACATACACACACACACACACACACAGACATTTTTTTGTACCTTGGTCAAAAATGTTCAGGGGACCCAAAAAGACCTATTTCCGCTAAAATCTCAATTTTTTTTTTCGGCACGATTACAATACTTTACATACTGCGTATGATAAAGTAAAAATTAAAAAAAAACTGCGTAGAAGACTAAAACTGTAACATCTACTACATTATCTGTACTACGAAACAAATATTCTATTGAAAAATGAAGAAGGAAATATTGGCGATCTTTTACCATAAAATCTCCACTGATGCTAATCCGCACCATTCGAACTGCCTCTAGCTCTCGCCAAACATACACAAGAGATTTTAAAGCCTACTTACGAAGATTTATCTTCCAATGACTTGCTGACAAGATGCATCGGCGCGAATACGCAAAACAACAACGAGCGTTTCCAAAACACACGTTTGCGTGGAAAGAAATTGTTGAAATTGCTGCATATTGTGCAGCATGCACATTTAACGATGGGTTTAAACCTCTATTGAAAATAATGGAAACCATGGGCGTACCAGTTGGTATAGAAGCAGAGTATCTCGCGCGGAAGCAAGATGAAACGCGTATTTGTACTTCCAATCGGCGCAGCGCGGAAACTTCTAAGGAGCACAGAGTCCCCATCAGGAATGCCAGAATGGAAGAAAATCAAAACTACGAGGAAGCCGAAGGTTTAATATATGGAGCTTGTATCGCTGAATGAGGATAAGAAGCTATATTAAAAAAAAATAGTATAGAGATATTATATTGTTGAATAAAAAGTAACCTGCGTTTTTCTCAAAACAACGTTTTTCGATCTGGCTGAATTTCTACAAAAGAAAAAATCTGATGTGGCCAGGCACATGACTTTATCATACAATATATAAAATTAATAGTTTAGCTGCATGAGAATCTATTTGACTGAGATAAATCGTGTCTGCATTAAAATTAAACTAGTTAGCCAGGATTTGACAGATATTTTGATAGTCAATAGTATCAATCGAAGGTATTGTCAAAGCATCAGCATTTGACACTACCTACTGTCATCAGAATATTAGTTGTTTATCTCACTAGTGCCGAAAGTACGGAATAGCACAACGAGCGGTGATGCGGCGCGTCACCGATGGCGGAGGTTCGTCGTCGCATGTGAGCGAGTCGCGCTATGTAGTTTTCGGCAGGAGTGACATCAACGTTTTTGTGTTGCTTTTTGAGAAATACGTATTTAAAAAAAATCAAAAATGGTTATATTTCGGTATAGAAAATGTTAGGTTGATACCACTTCTACGAAATGTCAAGTTTAAAAAGCTAATTCAAATTCTGACAGATTTATATTCGTTCATGACACTGTAGATGACGTTCCATGCGGTTCTCCGAGTGTGACAACGTGGTGACAGCCATAGACATTTCTGTGGTGACAGCACAAAAAAAATATTTGTCAAAATCCTGGCTACTATGCAGTTTCATATCAATGCAGATGCGACCGATCTCGATCAAATAGAATTTGCTCTTGCAGCTAAACTATTAATTTTACCAAAAAATGTCATAGGCATAAATTATTCAAAATTTCCTCTGCTTTAATTTATTATTTAACTATTTTGAAGAAATTACAGAAATGGCGGCTCATCTGCAAAATCCTTGAAAAAGGCTTAGAATAAACTACCAGTTCCTTTGGACCCTTTTGAACCAAAAGCTTTTCAGCTCTAAGTTTAGTCATAAAACTTCTAAATATGAACTGTCGTCCCGATACCTTTAGTAGTTTCTCCGGAATCGTCGTCACAAAAATCGAGTACACACATACGCACACACACACACACACACACACACACACACAGACACACACACAGACATTTTTTTGTACCTTGGTCAAAAATGTTCAGGGGACCCAAAAAGACCTATTTCCGCTAAAATCTCAATTTTTTTTTCGGCATGATTACAATACTTTATCTTACTGCGTATGATAAAGTAAAAACTGTGGCACCTATCAATATGAGATTTGTATAGCATGTTCTGCATATGTGTAGCTATCGTCCGTACCAGAATGATGATTATTCATTAATATTTAATCCAATGTTTAAAACATTGTACCATGAAAAAAAAAATCTGATGTGGCCAGGCACATGACTTTATCATACAATATATAAAATTAATAGTTTAGCTGCATGAGAATCTATTCTATAGAGATAAATCGTAGGTATTGTCAAAGCATCAGCATTTGACACTACCTACACTACGTCATTAGAATAATAGTTATTTATGTCACAAATGCCGAATGTACGGAATAGCGCGACGAGCGGTGATACGGCTCGTCACCAAAGGCGGAGTATAACCGTCGCATATGAGCGAGTCGCGCTATCTAGTTTTTGGCAGGAGCGACATCAACGTTTATTGTGTTGCTTTTTAAGAAATACGTATAAAAAAAATGATTTCTGTATAGTAATTGCTAGGTTGGTACCACTTTGACGAAAGGTGCGTTCCGATTGGTAGGTAATGGTAGCTAACGGCGGTGGTAGAATACGAAATTATAGTATTTATTACATATCGTGATAATGACACATATTAGTTTGCATGTACATAAACATGAGTCACTAGCAATTTTCTATTGGAATTACTACAACGGCGTCTGCTACCACTGCCATTATCACTAATGAAAACGCACCTTAAAAAGGTAATTCAAATTCTGAAAGATTTATATTTGTTCATGACACATCCCTACCAACATACTAAAATAAAACTACACTCATCGCTATACTTTATTTACAATTTTCTCAATGTATCATTTTTAGAATTAGATATAAAGACTGGTTGACATTTCTTATCAACAAACAATCAAATTGGTGATCTTATTTTATTTGAAATTTGTATTTTATAATTTTGCGCACTACAGCGGCACGTTCCATAGTAGTTCTCCAACCTCTGATGAGATCAGCTGTTTTCGAATGTGACAACACAAAAAAATATTTGTCAAAATCCTGGCTACTATGTAATTTCATATCAATGCAGATGCGACCGATCTCGATCAAATAGAATTTGCTCTTGAAGGTAAACTATTAATTTTACCAAAAAATGTTATAGGCATAAATTATTCAAAATTTCCTCTACTTTAATTTATTAATTAACTATTTTGTCGAAATTACAGAAATGGCGGCTCATTTCCAAAATCCTTGAAAAAGGCTTAGAATAAACTAAAAAGCTAAACTATTAATTTTACCAAAAAATGTCATAGGCATAAATTATTCAAAATTTCCTCTGCTTTAATTTATTATTTAACTATTTTGACGAAATTACAGAAATGGCGGCTGATTTCTAAAATCCTTGAAAAAGGCTTGTAAGTAAACACCCAGTTCCTTTGGACCCTTTTGAACCAAAAGCTTTTCAACTCTAAGTTTGGTCATGAAACTTCTAAATATGAAGTTCCGTGCCGATACCTTTAGTAGTTTCTCCGGAAATGAATTAACAAAAATTGGGTACACACACACACACACACACACACACACACACACACACACACACACACACACACACACACACACACACACACACACACACACACACACACACACACACACACACACACACACACACACACACACACACACACACACACACACACACACACACACACACCCACACACACACACACACATACACACACACACACACACACAGACATTTTTTTGTACCTTGGTCCAAAATGTTCAGGGGACCCATAAAGACCTATTTCCGCTAAAATCTCAAAAAAATTTTTCGGCACGATTACAATACTTTACATACTGCGTATGATAAAGTAAAAACGGTCAAAAATTTCAAAAGCACACCATTTGTTTTTTTAAACGTATGTTGCTAATATTGAGGTTCGGACAATAGAGACAAGTTTGCTTTTCAATAACCGACTTGACTTTTTCATGTCAGAACCTCCAAAGTTGAGTTATCGTGTCAGCCAGATTCAAGTAGAGGCAACTTCAGGCAGCCATAATAGCGAGATTTTACATAAAAAAAAATAAATATAAAAATTTCTGTTGCACTTTGAGGTCGACTCTTTCATGTAAGAAAAGTTTAAAACAATTTTAAAAAAATTCAAAAAAGTGTCGAGATTAGGAACTGATCCCTTAAACCCCTTAATCCCTTTAACACTTAAATACCCCGCGCCTCTCAAATCCTGCGCAACGACGGTTACGTCGATGATGTGGTAACTAGAGCTGATACATTAGATGATGCTCTCGATTTAAGAGATGAAGTTGTTCATCTTTTGGGTAGCGGTGGATTTGCTCTTAAAAAGTTGCACGGATTCCGGAGGAAGATCGAGAACCTTCAATGAGTATCACATCGATACATTCTCTTTGCTTCAAGATTTTAGGTCTCCAGTTTGATGCAGGAACGGAATCGTTCACCTATATAGCATATCTCCTAGTTCGATGCCGGTCAATAAACGTTCGATCTTATCTGATATAGCGCGTATCTTCCGTTGGGTTGGATTTCTCCTGTGGCTTTCCTCGCCAAGCGTCTCATGCAGGAGATCTGGAAGGCGAAGGTAGATTGGGATGATACCCTCCCTACACCTTTAATAGAATTGTGGCATACCTTTCAGCACCAGCTGCCTAGTCTCTCCCAGGTCAGGATTCCACGATTGATTCTCCCATTATTCCATTCTCGTTTGACTATTGTAGGCTTTTGCGATGCATCTCAGGACGGTTACCCAGCCGTTGTCTACTTGCGCACGGAGTCAAGCCCTGATTAGGTTTTAATTTCGTTATTGAAAACAAAAACTCGAGCTCCCTTATAACTTCTCTCTCCATATCTAGATTGCAGACTTCCGCCGTCTGAGTCAATGATATATTGATTTCCGGGTGGAAACCGAATTGAGGACTTTGAAGCAGTCGACGTTTCGCGCTCTGTTGCAAAAGGCATCTTCAGGACTAAGTTATCACACCAAGTGCTAAATAGATGACGTGGTCTCCCTCCATTCCTCGTTCAGAATTGTGTGCGGGGTTCCTGTTGTCGAAATTGTTCCAATCCCTCAAAACCTTAATTAAAAATTGTCTATTTCCGAGTTCGTATTGTGTAGCGATTCAACTATTGCCCTATTTTGGTTGAAAACACGTCCATATAAACTAGACGTTTGTTGCTACCCGAGACGTTGATGGCACGACCAATACTCAGATAGATGATTGGCACCACGCAGAACCCGATTCCAATACAGCAGATTGTGCTTCCAGTGGCCTCTTCCCAGAAAAAATCATCTGCCACGACTTATGGTGGCGAGGTTCTTATTGGCTGACAGCATCAAGACCTGTGTCCAATTTCCAACCCTGTACCTGTTTCCATTTCCCAACTCCCTGATATCAAACCATCTAGTCTCAGCCTTGTAGCGGCTCAAATTTTCCATTTTTGGCTGGATTGGATCTAGACATTTTCTCTCCCAAGTAAGACTGCAGTTTAGTTTCTGTTTTGTCATGCGATTTATCAAAAATACTCGTAAACGCCCGCGTGTTTAGACCTTTATTAGTGCGCAGCAATTAAAGACTTCCCTACAAGTTCTAATTAAACACACCCAGTCAGTTTATTTTTCGGAATACATAGTCTTAATTCAAGCTGGCTCAACATCAAAACGCCTGCACAAATTATCGCCTTTTATTGACCAGGCGGGTCTCCTCAGGATGGGCGGCCGTTTGCACTTCGCAAAACTGACTTTCGATGCAAAGCACTCCATTTTATTGCCGACAGATTCCCATATATCTTGTTTGATTGTGAGCCATTATCACAATATATACATGCACGCGGGTACTCGCACTTTGCATGCCGTGCTTAGTAAACGATTTTGGATGACCTCTTCGCGACAATTAATACGTCGATGCATCTCCAAATGTTTGGTGTGCGCAAAACTCAGAGCCCAAGTGGTTGCACCCCTCATGGGTCACCTACCCGTATCTCGTGTTACTCCCAGTCGTCCTTTCATTAATGTTGGTATTGTCTTTGCCGGTCTTTTTTGGATTAAAGACTCCACTCGAAAGAACGCTAGAGCGCATAAGGCCTACTTTTGCTTGTTTGTGTATATGGCCACGAACACGGTACATCTGGAAGCGGTGACTGAATTGTCCACCGAAACTTTTCTCACCACGGTTGAGCTTTTTGTTGCACGCCCGCCGTGGATTGTGTGAGAATATCTACAGTGACTGCGAGACAAATATTGTTAGCGCTTCTCGCTATTTGCTTCTCGCTACTCTACGATTTTTGGCGAGATAAGAACGTGCACCGGTATGACTGTGGTAATCTAGCACAGATGTACTATCAAATGGCACTTCAATCCCCCTGGTGCTCCTCCAAAGGGAGGTTTGCCACTAAAGATGTGAAACAACTACTTTCAAAGGAAACATAACTAGCCATTCAGAGCTATCTCGAAAGTCTATCACCATCAGCATCTAATGATGAGCTATGGAAAGCTACAGCACAGTTAAAAAAAGCACAAGGTTACATACCTCCCATAAGACGGAACAATACAGCATGGACAAGAACCGATAAGGAAAATGCTGAAGTATTTGCCGAACACCTTTCGCAGGTCTTCCAATCCTTTCCATCACAAACCTCAAAGGAAGAGGAACATAGATTACCTCAATAGTTGACCATCCATTCCAAATGGCTCCTCAAATTAAAGTCTTTAAACTGAGCGAAGTAAAAAATATGATCAGATGGAATATAAATCCGAAAAAAGCACCCGGATATGATCTTATAACCGGCAGAGTAATTAAGCAGTTACCTGAAAAACCATTAGATGCAATAGAAGTATATTCAACGCAATACTGAGAACTGGACACTTTCCATCTCAATGGAAAGTAGCGCAAATAATTCTGGTGCGAAAGCCTGGAAAACCCGCCGATGAGGTCACATCGTACAATTAGTCTGTTGCCGATGTTGTCTAAGCTTTTCGAAAAGCTGTTTATAAGAAGATTAAAGCCCGAACTTGATGGTCTAATTCCGGCACATCAAGTTGGGTTTCGCGAGAAGCATTCAACTATCGAACATGTACATAGAGTAGTGGAGAAAATTAACAACTGTTTCGAGACCAAGAAGTACTCCTCGGCTGCCTTTCTGGACGTTACGCAGGCGTTTGATAAGGTTTGGTACCAGGGGCTGCTAAGCAAACTCAAGCTCGAAATTATCAATACCATTCTACCAGATGCTAGAATCCTATATGAGTGAATGATTCTTTATGGTAAAGTACAAAGAACAAATCACAGATCTTTACCCCGTCCAGTCAGGTGTACCCCAAGGAAATGTGCTTGGGCCCGTTTTGTATGTATTGTTCACGGCAGACATTCCGGAAGCGTCCAATACCTTTATTGCTACGTTCGCTGACGACACGACCATACTGGCTACCAGTCAGAATCCGAGACTGGCGTCTGAGAAACTTTAAAAACCTCTAAATAATATTGAGATCTGGTTAAGAACTTGGCGAATAAAGGCAAACGAATCGAAGTCGTAGCATGTCACATTTACCCTCCGTAGAGAGACATGTCCCAGAGTCACCTTAAACGGACAGCATCTACTACAATCCAGTCAAGCAAAGTATCTCGGAATGTACTTGGATAGAAGACTGAAATGGAAGGAACGTATCTCCAAGAAAACGAAAGAACTAGCCCTGAAGTTGTATCGGCTGATCGGACGTAATTCTAAACTTGCACTAAATAATAGGCTACTGGTGTATAAAGTAATCCTAAAACCCGTGTGGACCTACGGAGTGCAACTTTGGGGTACTGCAAGTACTACAAATATCAACAAGCTGCAAAAATTTCAGCCAAAAGTGCTTCGAACAATAACTACTGCTCCGTGGTTTGTGAGTAACGAGGCTGTACACCGCGTCTCAACATCCCTTATGTGTTAGAAGAAGCTAAGTGCGTGAGTGAGAAATACCTTTGCCGCCTAGCTGTAGATTTATTGGGCAATACCAAAGTTCAATGTCGCCTTAAGCGCTGTGACCCCCTGGACACTAGACACAGAAGATAAGTGTATTAGAGTTATATAAATTTCCCTATTGTTGACGCTCTTAGGTTTGTTTCTATTGATAGAAATCTGAGCAAAAATTGTAAATTTCTTTTCGCACACAATCTGAATTAAACGACCCTGCTATGACAACTAACACTACTTAATGTTAAATCTAACTGTTGGATCTTTAATGTAAGTGACCAACCTTACGCTTGTTTGATTACGACATCAAATGTTTTTACAAAATTAACTTATTACCATAGGGTACATTGTTAATGAATGGGATTTAATAAAAAAACTTTGGAGGTATGTCGGAGTCGGCCGTAAAAAACGCAAAATTCCACCTAACTCGCGTTCTTGGCGAACGACCGACTGACATACGAAGAATTTGCCACTATATTGGACACAATTGAAAAATGTTTAAATTCTCGGCTCCTTTGCACTAACCCCCGGCCATTTCTTTTAGTCGGCGCACCCCTGTTAGCTTCCCCCGAAACTGACTATGAAGGATAGCTCACTCTAACAAAGCAATGGCAGCTCACCAGGCAGATAACGCAACATTTCTGAAAAATGGACCACGACCTCCGAAAACTTGTCACCGGGCAACATAATTTTTCTAGTTATCCCGAATTCTGGTCCATCAAGTTGGCCTAGTGGCAAAATTACCGCGGTTTACCCCGGCCATGATGGTACTGTCCGCGTGGTGAGAGTCCAGACCAGTACCGGAACCTACAAGCGCCCCGTATCGAAGCTTGTTGCTTTACCTCCTATGAACTAAATTCGAAGTTACTCTTGTTTTTTCTTATTACTCTATGTTTTATAAATTTCTATTACATTTGGTGGTCGCCTATGTAGCATCGCAACAATTTATTGTTTATTTTGTATTATTAACCAGAATGTTGGAACAAATTCCTGTTTCCCCCACGACAGTCGTCCATCTAGTTTTAGTCCCATTTCCCAAAACATTCAAGTCTAGAAGTGATATGAACACTTCCATGTGCGAAGAACCCCAAAATTTCCCTAGAAGAAAAACGTTCCGCGTATATATATATATCATATATCCCGTAATTGTGTTACTTCGGCCAATCAAGGTCCCCATCTCCCACCGTTGAGTAAGCAATAGCAATTTATCCGGGAAACAGCAACCTGTGGATGCGCTTGGTTAGTTTCCTTACTTTCCTTTTGCGCCCAGAAATTTCAGTGAATCCAGCAACACTGCCCCAACATCGAGTCTCTTTTAAGTAAGTTTCAAATGCAAGACTGTAAGCCGGTTGCAACACCAATGGATTTCAATTTCGATCACTTAAAATTACTTAGAAATAAATTAGAGAGTTCTGAACTGGAAACACGCTGTAGACAAATTATAGGTTGCATAACGTATGAAATCTTGGGCACTAGGCCGGACTTGTCAGCCAGTATTAGAATTTTGTCAAGCTACCAGTGTTGTGCCAGTGAAGAACTCTTTGCAGCTTTAAAACGTCTACAGATATATACAGGGTACGTTAGAACTAAAATAGTATATCAGTAATCCTAAAAATGTTATCATAGGATACGCAGACTCTGATTGGGGAGGTGATGCAACTGACAGGAAGTCTACGAGTGGATATTGTTTATTTATAAATAAGAATCTTGTCATATGGGTGTCGAGGAAACAAAATAGTGGCAGTGTCTCATCGTCCGAAGCACAGTACATTGCTTTATAGCACTGTTTGAGCGATGCATGTTGGACCACTTGGTTAAAAAGAAGGAATGCTAACTGTTGAATATGTACCTTCTAGTCAGCAATTGGCCGATATAGGTACTTACTAAACTTTTAAACAAATAAGTGTTAGACAACATTAAATTTAAATTGCTAGTATAACCATTTAGATAATTAATCAGTTTGAGGGGGGTTGTTAAAAAGTTGGCAAACTGTTAATAGTTTAGGTTGGCAACAGTACACCGAACCATACAGACTGGAGTGACAGTTACATACCTGGCAGGCGTCTCTTTCACCTTCCATGAAACCAGCGCACAACATGCCATCCATGATAGATTCTCCATAGTTAGTCTGGCATATTTGTCTTCCAACAATTGGGACATTCACAAACTTCAAATCATCACTGGCTATGCCGCCCTACAAACAATTGCTCTCAACGTTAGACCAAGCACCAATATATTCTGTGTCATCAATCCTTACCGACGACGTTGTACCCCAACCAGATACAACGCACATTGTACCATCCGCTGGTGTTGTTGTGGCAAGTTCAATACTATCGATGTACTCAGTAAAGTTTCCAAAATCGGCCACCTACAAGAAAGCATGAAATGAAACTCAGGTAGTCGAAAGTAAGCAGCATATACCTCTAAAACTGCTACGTCATTTTGGAAGGTTGTTGTTGAGAATTCGGGGTGGACCCAGATGCTCAAAATATCTCTGGAGATGGTAGTATCGGATGGAGATCGCTTGTTGAGGTCTCCCACAACCACCTTCAAGTTACGAGTTGATACCACACTTCCAGACGAGCTCACCACGCAGTGAGCTGCTGTTATCAAATGAGTGGGGTCTATTATTGAAGCTCCACAGAAGTGAGAGTTTTGAGAGGAATACCTAAAAGATGCCTGCAATCGGTTTGTCACTATAAGTATTATCTTCTTACTGGATAAATAACATATATACATAAAATACTTAAAGTATGTAAAATAGATAAAACATGACCGGGGGCGTTCCCCTGGCACATGCCCGACACTTGTTCCATTTTCTAGCATTCGGATTGTAAATCTCAGTTACTACTATTCAGGTCAACTACTACACTCAATAACCGTTAATAACCGTTAATAAATAAAAGAATGTGCAAAATTAGTTAAGTACAACAAATACATTTTAGAAATAATGTAAAGAATGTAAAAATATACAGGATTTATACTGTAAAACTTCATTAAACAAAACGATTTACGTCAATTGTTAAGTCATAAACATCGCTGATTCTTAAATTAGCAACAACTAAGACAGAGTTATTAAAATGCGAGTAGTTCCAACGGGTTCCGTGATATAAACCTAATTTGACTCGATTAACTGCTGGGTTTTCAATGCCAGTTTAACTTTAAACCTTAAGGCTTAAATGGAATTTAGGATTGTGCTCGCTTTAGGGTTTAAACTGGCATTGAAAAACCAAGCTCAAATTTCTTACCGCCAGATAAGGACTCGGTACTTAGCCCGTTTTAACCCCAGTGTTTGAGCGGTCGAGTTTTTACCATTGCTTTTTTTATGTTAAAAGCAGTAGTATCTTGTTCAGTTTTATGCAATAAAATCTGTGGTATATAAATGCCGAAATAAGGAATATGCTTTTTAGACAAATCCCCCTCTTTTGTCATAACGTGTAAGTGGATCGTCTAGATAATTCACCCAAGCGAAGTGCGAGCAACAACTAGTAAGAAATAGGTAGTGCTGGTCTTTTTCTCTTTTAATAGATTCAGATGCCATAAAATCAATTGTTAATACGTGGTTAATTATATACATTATTTATTATAAATTCGTTCTGCGGAATGTATACAGTGCAATCTCTGTTTGAACTGATTTGTTTGATGTTTACAGAAAAAAAAACATGCCGGTGAATGATAACATGCTGATATCAGAATTATTGTTAATTCTGACTTAGTCACCATTCTTAATACAACATAAAGTTTTGCAAATGAAGGATACAAAATCTACATTTATAGCAATGAAAATGTAATCGGTCAAATCAGCTAGTTTTTGATAATTTTTTGTTATGACAATTATCAGAGGAACATTATTCAAATATACCAAATAAAAACGATACTTTAGTTTGCTGGATTCAAATTTTTTTCACATAATAGCTAAAACCATGACTAGATGTTAATGTAAACTTAAATTCGCTATACAGGGTGATCGTATCATGCAGTATTTTTAGCGTTTTTAGCGTGCAGTATTTTTAGCGAGAGTTTTATAGCAAATTTACTATTTAACTAGATTTATTCATATACAAAGTAGTATGGTTATCAAGGTATTAGAAAATTATATAAGTATGTTTTATCATTTTTGCTATCGGACACCGAACGAACCCGGAGACCTAGAAACTTTAGTTGTACTACGAAGTAAACCGTAAACAGTGTACTTTTAAGGGAACTAGCGTGAAAATTTGTTGTAGTGGTATGTGCGCTCATAAATAAAAACCAACAGAAAACGCTAAAACCGCACTTGATGAGCAACATTTGAGAACGGATTTGTATTCAGTACGAAAGACAACCAACAATATCTACTTACTTATTTTTCTGAAGAGACAATTAAAAATTCGGACAGTGCACGCCGCTTATTGTAACCACGGTTAATGTTATCAATCGGTTATTGTTATCACTTTTGCAAAAAACTGGCCAGCCATAATATTACCACATATGAAAAACACCACTTATTGAAATTATCACATCGGATTATGTTATGACTTTTTCTTACGTCTGTTCTTGCGTTGAGCAACGAATAAGCAAAATAATAAGCGCGCCGCGAAGAACCGAGGCGGTAAAATCAAATAAGCTATGTTTGTTTTTGTGAACCTATCGGTCATTCGTTTTGGCACGTCAGCATATGCGCCGTAACAACCGCGGAGCGTCCTACAGAAGATGAAATTTGATAATCTGTAATGTTTTCAAACTCCAAAACGGAATGTGAACAACAGGAAGTGGACGAAGATACTATAGAAATATTGCCGACTTCAACAAATAAAGAAAAGCCGAACTTTAGAAATTTTGCGCCGTGATGTCCAGCATAGATCGTCAAATTTTCAGACGCATTATGGGTACGAACTCTACATAAACACACTTCTTCGCAACCACCTGAGACAACTATTGAGGATTCTTTCTAATTGTGTTTGTGTACGTACATACCTCAAGTAAAGAGGTAGAAGGCATTAATTTCTATTTGGTAAATAATATGTATGTCACCGAATAAATTAGAGGGGTACACACCAGCAACCCAGACGCGTTGCCGAACCACGCGGAGACCAGTCGAGTGAAGGGTTTCCATGGTGATGGGTGCAACCGTATCGTTATCCACTCGTTATATTATTTACTGCAGTTATAATAATAATAATAATACTTTATTTCAAATAGGAAACCTAATACAATACAATAATACAATACAATTTACTCTACATTAACACCATATTTAACTTAACTACCTTAAATATTTCATCAGTTCCGCCTTAAATAACTTTAAATTCATGATCCCTTTCAGAGCAGTCGGTAAACTATTATAATCAACAATTCCTTTATGGAATAACGAATTCATTCCCCTCCTTGTTCGACTTGGTAAAACGTAAATGTCGTTCCTACACCTTGTCATATACGAATGTATATCGCTGTTGTAGCTGATTAAGCTCGTTACGTAAGGTGGTGCCACACCCTTAACGATTTTAAAAATAAAAACTAATGTAAGATACCTGAGACGACTTGTTACTGACCTCCAATTTAGTGTATCTAGCATGAGAGCGGTAGGAGTATACCGATTACATCGCAAAATCGTCCGCATGGCTTTATTTTGCATTTTCTGGAGAGTTGACTTTTGGTTCTCGTTAAAGAGGAATAAAATGCTCGCACAATACTCAAAATGAGGCCTAATAATAGCGATATAAACTTTTATCCTAGTAGCAATTGCAATAGATCTTGAAATTCTATAAAAGAAAAACAGTTTTTTTGATATTTTACGTGCAATATAATCAAAGTGACAATTAAACGTTAAGCTCTTAACGACAATAAACCCTAGATATTTTATATTATCAACAATATCTACCCTTTCAGAGTCCATCCAGATTTGAATGTTTGCAATATTTAGTTGGCTATTTCGATACCTACTTGTAACTACCATAGCCTTAGACTTATTAACATTTACTTTAAGTTTATTTTTAATAAAGTATTTTGATAACTTTGACAATTCACTGTTCATTTTAAGTATTGCGACGTCCAAATCACTATGTTGCGTAGCAACCAAAGTATCATCAGCAAACATGTTCATGAAATCAAAATCGGCAGCATATTGAATGTCATTAATGTATGCAACGAATAATAGGGGACCCAACACACTACCTTGAGGAACTCCCGTATCCACATTGACTATAGCAGAGCTCTCACTTCCGATTTTAGTAATTTGCCTACGATTAAACAAATAATGTTTAAACCACCTATGAGCAACACCTGTTATGCCAAAGTAGTTAAGTTTTTTAACAGTATGGTTCGGTCAACTGTCTCAAATGCACGTTTCAAATCCAGAACAACCACAATGGTGTACAATTGATCGTTAATATTGTTATTCAACCTGGTCAACAATAATTGTAACGCTGTTTCACAAGAATAATGTTTTCTGAATCCAGATTGGTTTTCCATAAGGAGTTGATTACTATGAAAATAATTAATAATCTGACCATGAATCGCTAGTTCAATAACCTTTTCAATAGGTGGTAATGTGTTGATAGGTCTAAAATCCTCGATACTTTTGGAATTGTTAACTTTTTGAATGGGAATAACTGTGCTCAATTTTAGTTCATCGGGAAGTTCCCCCTGTTGCAGACTACTGTTAATAAAATGCAACAGAACATGCCCAGCTACTTCGAATAAATTTTTTAACATTCTATTATTTAATATTAAGTCTACTTGAAACTTGTTGTCCAATGAACCTATTATTTTTCTTAATTCCGCTAGACTTAACAAACTGAACTGATTGAACGTGCAAGTAATGTTCCTGTAGTTCGCTCCAGGATTCCAATCATGATTGCAATCAAAAGAGCGGCCAAGGTCAGTTATGCTGTCTACAAAATTTTCATTAAAAATTTCAACAATTTCTCTTTGATCTTTAATTTCGTTGTTATGAACAACAATTGAATGTATGGTAGTGTCCGTATCTTTCAACATTGATTTTAAAGTTTTCCACATCAATTGTGGATTTTTACTATATTTATCTATTTTTTCGTTATAATAACTCTCCTTAACTCTTTTAATTATATTCACAACGTGGTTTCGCAGTTTTGTATATTTTTGCCATAATATATTAGTTGCGATAGGATCGACATTACTCCTAAATTCTTTATAAGCATTATCTCTTATTATTGCATATTTCTATTTGGTTTCACTATATTGGTTGAAACAGTTGTGTATTCGTTATTTAAAATTGAGAGTTATAATATGTATGTAATATGTAACTACCTTAATAAAGATTTTGTTTTCGAATTTTTGTTTTTCTTTGGTTATTATTACCAATCGGTTATTGTTATCAAAAACTCCGAGTCCCGATATGATCACATTAAGCGGCGTGTACTGTATATGAGTTTTTTTTGTATTTTCTGTATAAAAATCCGAATCTTAAGATACCTATCAGCTTGTTTTCCTTGCATATATTATTTCTATATTTGAGTACATAAATCACAGCAAAAAAAATCCGTCTTTTCAACACTTTCAGAAGCCCACAACATTCACGATAGTTAACCTAAAAGTGTTGCAGGCGCAAGGAAAAGAGACAGAGCGATACCGTGGGCAATGTGTCACTGTCTGACTATCGTCGGTAGATAGCGGAAGGCAGTAGTATTTCGCTTTTTTATTTTATTCCAGCTGAACCCATTGTCCTAGAAACCTCAAAATGGTCTCATAGTAAACCTAAATCTCTGTATTTTTACATGAAATTGCAAAAAAAGAATTCCCGCATGTTTTTGACGCATTTACAGCGATTCTTTAAGTGGGTGCGAACGGCTTCATAAAAAAAACGTAAAAACCGCAATAACCTGATAAGATATGCAGCTTTTGAAAACGCCTATTCGCTTACCACAAGCAAAAAAGTTTCAACTGTCTTCTTCGATTTTTTAATTTTTTAAACAATTATCTTAACAATTAACAGACCTATCAATACCAGTACAAAAAAATATGGGGTTGCCATGTAGTAAGTGTCGATGGCGTCAAAAAACGAAAACAATTGAAAGTCGGAAATGAAATTTGATGTAAATATGTATATTTTGATAATTAAAATCGACGAAATTTTTCAAATAACAAACCGTTTCAGACATTGTGTCATGTTTCCTTACTTTACGCGCTCAATCTAACATATTTCGAATAAATAAAATTTTAAAATGTGAAAAATAATGTATAAGTATTAATATTATCGAATAAATATAGTCAGCATCATCTGGACTAGTTTTAATGTCAGAATGCGTTTCCTTAATTCAATAATACAAAGCATTTAGTTTTACGTTATAGAAACTGGTCAATCAAACAACTTTTGTACAAAAACATTTGTTTCTTTCTTAAGCAATTGAGTAACGATTAACCGCAGGGATACAAATACCTCACCCTGTATTATAATACGCTTTGGAAAAAGTGAATATGTAGAACCCAACAAACTTAACTGCATAATTTTTATTTGGTCTATTTGAATAATGTTCCTCTGGATGTTGTCGTAACAGTGAAAAATATCAAAAACTGATTTCATTGCTGATTTAACCGATGACTGACATCTTCAATCATTGCTATAAATGTAATCAACGTTTCCTGGTTTTGCAAAATTTTATGGTTTACAATAATTCTGATGTCAGCATGTTATCGTTCAATGGCATGTTTTTTTTCTGTAAACATCAAACAAATCAGTTCAAACAGTGCAATCTTTATACATTTAACCCACATACTGTATGCATTTTGTTACTTATTTGACATTGAATTTATAATAAAATATGTGTATTATTAATCACGTGTTAACTATTTATTTTATGGCGGCTGGATCTATTAAAAGTGAAAAACACTAGCACTACGAATTAATTTCTTTCCTACTAGTTGTTTCTCAAGCGATTTAGTAACTATCGAATTCACCCTGTAAAAGGGAGAAAAAATAATAACTTGTTATTACCTGGTAAGCATATTCTGCCCTATTCCTGGCTATCTCGCCACCTACGATCCTTACGTGTGGAACACGCTGCTGAGTTACCCCTGTCGGGTAATACAACGTCTCTTCTATTGCTTGATCATCTGCTATATCGTCACCCATTCTTCCTTCAATGGCTGGAGGTTCTTCAGCAGGCGTATCATCGTCCCTCGCTGGTTGCTCATCATCTGATTGTGGTGGTGATTCATCGTCTGGCGTTTCTGCTTCGTCTTCTGGCGCTGTTGGTTGTTCATCTTCTGGTTGTGCTGGTTCTTCAGCCTCCGTTGCCGCTGGTTCTTCATCTTCTAGTGGTGTTTCAGGCGCATCTTCTGTTGTGGATAAGACTTCATCTTCTGATTGTGCTGGTTCACTAGTTGGATCATGAAGCGTTAAATTTGTCGCGGGGTCTTCTATTCCCTCCGGTTGCTGATTATCCCCATCATTCGTTGGATAAGCGATTGCCAGGGACATGCCTGAAATTTTGCGGGTATAAAAAGTGTGACGTATATTGCTATGAAATTGTAATTGAATTATAAGGGGAGGTTTAATATTTTGATTTTGGAGATTTTGTGGGGGAAGATCAGCCAAAACAACAACCTTTGTTTGTTCGCTACGTTATCGGTTATTTTGTAGTTTAGATACCTTGTAATCCGCAGCTGCAGTGCTTATTTGACACTTAAATTATAAAATTTCATTGCATAGTCGTAGAAAAATTATATTATTCCATTCGCAAGTAATGGCCATTAGTCACTCGAATGTTTTTCACACTCGCCCACGGCTCGTGCTGGAAACTTCGTTCTCCAGAGTAATTGCTTACAGCGCAGCTCATAGAATAACATACTACATATATTACAGCTTTATCAAAAAAAATATATTCTTCATAAAAGTTCTTTCGTGGTTAAATACCAAAAATGCAATCTTCAAACTTTGGTAACAAACTTTAAACAACTTAGAATTTAAAACTATATTCAAATTTTAAATCACAGCAACACATTAAAAAAAATGTCACTTTATCAAACGTAGTATGACAAAGTATTGTAATCGTGTTGATCGTGTGTATGTACCCGTTTTTTTGTGGCAACGATTCCGGAGAAAATGCTAAAGGTATCGGGACGAAACTTATTATATTTAAAGATTTACGACTTAACTTAGAGCTGAAACAAGTTTTGTTCAAAATGGCCCAAAGGAACTGACGGTTTACTCTTATTAATAGTTTAGCTGCATGAGCAAATTCTATTTCATCGAGATCAGTCGTATTAAAACTGCTGCATTAAAACTAGTTAACCAGGATTTGACAGATATTTTGATCCAGTTGACAGTATTATCAGCGTTTGTCACTGTTACTCTGTGGTATAGTAATAGTATGATCAAGTCAGGTGTCTGGCCACATCAGATTTTTCTTTACAAAAAAAAAACATTTTTCAATTAGTAAATATTTTACTGCGTTAAAAGTTTCATATGGACATATTTATTTTTTCAATTCCTTAAAAAGTAACAGCCTCTTGAAATATTACGAAAACCAAATTTTAAACGACTCTAACTTCTTAGGAAATTCCAATAAGTCTATAAGAAACCTTTTACTCAGCATGACATTTACTTTCTAAAAAGAATTAGTAAAAAGTTTCATATGGATTTTATTGTTTCTTCATTTGTTCATTCAATGTATTATTTAATTTTTTTTAACTTTTTTATTGTTATAAATCAATATCCATTTGAGAGCGCCCTGTGTTTGTTTTCGTAGTAAGCTTTTTAGACTTGAGAAAGACGGTCCAGTAGCGAAATTTTGTAACGTCTCCCGCAGGGGGCCTAAGGGATGTAATTGCCTTTAAAAATTAAAAAGATTTTTGTTTTGAAAGATTAAGTGATTGTTTTTCGTTTTCAAATAGAAAAAGTATTACAATAAGGTGTGGATATTAGCGTATACAAAAATATATTACTCTAATGCAACATTTAGATCGCATGCAGTTTATTTAGATTCGATAGAACTTCGCATAATTTAAAAAATGTTTTTAAATGTTAATTTCTTAATAAATATTTTATTATGTGCTAACATGTCGGTTTGAAAAAGAAAAATTTTAGTGCGGCCTGTGTTTGTTTTCGTAGTAAGTATTTTTATATTTGAGAGAAACAGTCCAGTAGCTCAATATTTTCTATATTTCCTTTCTTGATTTATCTCATTATCTTTACTACTAAATGAGAGAAAGAGAGACAACAAGAATAGTATAACAAGCCACAAAATCTGTTGAGAGTGATTTCCAGTACAGTATCTAAGCATAGATTATGTTCAGAAAACATTGTGCGACTTGATTCCAGTTAATACCTGTGATTGTAGCTGATGCTCTCCACAAAGCACGCCAAATGTAAGCAAAAAAGCTTACCCTCATTCGTGCACTCTGTATATACGGAAAATACACATTTTTACACGCCGAAGGTATGGGTGATTAAATAAATACTCAAAAACGAATACCGGAAAAATTATAATAATAAAACCGGGAGTTATAATACTTATTTCAAAGAATTGGAACAAAATTAAGAATAAGGTGTTGCCACACCCTATATAAAGGGCGTAAAATAAGCATCTCGATATTAATACTTTAGACATGATGATCACAAAATCACGTCTAAAATTAGTTGTTTAGCAATTCGGTAAACCTTGGCTCAGATTCATAATCGGTATCAACACCTAATCAATGGAATTCCGTGAACAATACTTTATTGACAGTAGTGTCACAATTTAATAGTTTTCTTAAAAATGTCGAATGACTAACGTCTTATCTTTATGGTTAACATTAGTAAAAAGAAAACTTAATCCAAAACGGTAATTACCCAAAATTCTGATAATAATTTCATACAAATTAAACAACTTGAAAATTGTCTAATGCCAATTATTTAACAAGTACATACACCCAAATATTTAATGACATAATATCGATCGTCATCGAACAGAGTTATCTTTTTTCATCAATTGGTTCAACACAAATATGGAAGTAGGTATAACAACTAGAACTCAACTATGTCAAGTATGATGTACAGCTCAAGTAGAATGTAAACAAAACGGTTTTGTCTGTTAAATACTATACTTACATGATAATATTATGAGCAAACTAAATCGCGCACGACACAACATTTTGGACCAGGAGAAGTAGTGGACTAATACCCGTCATGCACATATTCAGCAGGAGATAAGATTGTCTTATCTAAGGTAAGTATATCAATGAAAGGATCCCCAATATTACCCAATGTTGTCACCCAACGCTAATCATAATTATGCGCTATAAAAAAAATACCGCTTAACTCACTTTTAGCGGAAATACATGCAATAACTTCTACATATCGTAGTGCAAATTAATTGCGAATGATTTGGAAACTTATAGTAGTGTTTGTTTTGTCCTGATAATACAGTAAATTGTAATATATGGATATACATCAGCCCGAAATTAGGTATTCTGAATGACAAATTGTGAACGACAAAGTATGTACTCAGCACGACACATTTCGTGTGCCCCACGACAATTGTTAACACGACAAATAGGTATTCAGCACGACAAATTAGGTATACTTAACGACGCGACAGCTTAATTGACTAGCACGACAGATTATGTAATTTTACTTTTTTAAGCTGTTTACGAAAAGTATTGGTTATATTGATTTGATTTTTGAGTTTTAATGATTTAATTTTGGTTTTATAAAACTTAATTAACGGCTGTCGTGTATGGTATGCAAAAATTAAATAAAAGCACAAATAAACATAATATTGTATTTGAATAAAGGAACAAATAAACAAATAAGTCAAGCACAATAAATATATATCCGACATTCTATAAAAAATGAACAAATATTTGAATTATTGTCTTGAATTATTGTGTATTTAAATATCTTTATCTTTTGATTTAGCAGAACATGTTTAGTACCCACTTCAAGAACTTTTCTGTTTAATTGTAGCCATTGATATGCTTCGGTCCAGTCCTTTAATGAACTTGTTTGTTGTGAGTAAAATTGTTCATAGTTAGGTGATAATGCATCTTGAAATCAAAGCATTTTACATATTTGCAAGTATTTAATTTCACAAAAATACAATGGTCGAAGCTAAGTGACTATCCTAGCCAACAATGAACAAAATCGAGCAAGGGAAAACTATTTTTGGTAGGGTTTTCTCCATAGACTGTTCGATTGTGTTTATTGATGGCACTTAGGTTAGATTATTGTATTTAATTATCTTAATTAAAGTATCTACTTGTAAATATGTGAAGTGCTCTGACTCAATAGTTCATTGATTATTTTTCTTATGTAAGTTAATGACTGTGTATGTAAATTTATTGTAGTAAACAAACCAAAAATGCTTCCTTTTTAATATGATTAATTGATATGATTAAACGTATATTCTATTTTGTGCCCTTTGGGATATAGGTTAATTTACTGTATCACTCGATCTCAAATTTCGCAGCAATTAAGTATTGATATCAATGAACAAATTGAGAGAATCCTGCATACAAGAATAACAGTACAAAACATAAGCAACACCATAATTCACATAATAAGAAATGTGACAGGGTAAAGACCTTGTTATTATTATACGGTCGAAACTGAACTAAAAGTTGCAACTTTTGCAACTGACAAATATTTTCAAATCAGATCATATCAATCAAAGAAGCAATTGTCTACAAAACTGTTCGATTTCTAGTTGTATTTTGTTGTCCATTTTATCTCTAACTCAAATCATATATAATACATAAGTATAACTTACCTGAACAACTTACCGCCTGAACAACAATTTTAGACAGAATTATTTTCAATTATTCCCAACGTCCTTTTGCGAACTTAAATAAATAATAAATAAATTACACATAACCACATTTATAACGGTA
The DNA here is from genome assembly GCA_964023965.1 of Melinopterus prodromus. Lineage (NCBI taxonomy): Eukaryota > Metazoa > Arthropoda > Insecta > Coleoptera > Scarabaeidae > Melinopterus > Melinopterus prodromus. The sequence goes on from OZ030397.1 coordinate 18,451,988, forward strand.
GGCACACTGTATGAGTATGGAAGAAGTTTTGTACGGCTTGCCTAGCGGCGCTGCTTATCATACTGCTGTTTGGTTGGTCTTTGAGGTAAAATCACATAGTTTGCTGATTTTATCCTTTAAATACAAGTATTGTCGTTCATTTACATTTTTGTCGTTAAAACATATATTATGTCGTTTATTTACATTTTCTGTCGTTAAAACACATATTTTGGCGTTCAAATGCATATTTTGTCGTTAAGGTGCCAACATTTGTCGTGCGAAACCCTAATTTGCCGGGCCGAAAAATGCCACCGATTTTAATATAGGGATATATATCGGCCCGACAAATTAGGTATTCTGACAAATTGTGCACGACAAAATATGTAGTCAGCACGACAAATTTGGTATGCCCCACGACAATTGTTAACACGACAGAATAGGTATTCAGCACGACAAATTAGGAATACTTAACGACAGTTTAATTGACTAGCACCACAGATTATGTAATTTTACTTATTTAAGCTGTTTGCGACAAGTATTGGTTATATTGATTTGATTATTTGATCGAATACATCCGGGCGTACCGCATCCATAACAAACGATTTTCGGGGAAGTCGATGTCTCTCCGTTTTCCTTCGCAAGGGTTGCCTCATGCTTGGGAGTATGTTCCATTACAGTTTCTGGATTGCTTGCATTTCGCGCAACTTTTAATTTTCGACATTCCGATTTGATGTGACCAACGTCTTGACAAAAATGACAACGAACTTGCGATTTTAACGTTTTGGGGCGGCTCCGATTCTGACTATCCTCATTGATCGATTCTTCAATAGACCGCGCGTGGTCTAACAACTTGTCAAATGAGTTAATGTCTTCACGGCGCAAGAGTCGTCGAATGCGAATGTTTAATAAGCCGTAAATCATATCTAGCTTGTGTCTCATGAAGAACGGGAGTTGAGGGTAAATGCGAGAGAAACGCCCGGGCACTGCCGACAAGCACGTCTGTAGACTCGTTTTCGGTTTGTTCGCGCGCGAATAATTCGCGAAAAATTTTGTACGCCGAGTTATTTATGCCAAAAGCGTGACGTAAGGCTTCGAGAGCGGAATCCCATGATTTAAAGCTGTCTTTAGTTCCCTGAAACCACGTTGCCGCAAATTTATCTATCATCGGTAACTCCCTTAAAGCACAATCGTCTGACATATTTACACATTCCTTGTAAATAGTTATGGCTGTGATGAACGCTTCAACAACTTCCTCCTTCTCACCAGAAAATCTTGAACGGCAATGGCTGAAGTTACCTTGTTGCAGTGGTTGGGACTGTAGCGCTGTGACGTCCGTTACGCTACGCTGTTGCTGACCGATCACACTCATCAGCTGCTGGAACTGAAGTCTCATTACTGGGTCTCCCATCTTACGTACTTCTTCCTTGCGAGACATGAAACGGAGCGAATAACCACGTAACGCCGTCACGTTGTAGAAATTTCACCAACAAGTTGCTGTTTTGGCAATTGGGTGTGGGTTGGCCAGTCGGAAGTAAAATGCAAGCAAACAAAGTAACAAACGTCTTTAATAATAAAAATAGAACACCTCGATCAGATACAGGGGGGAGGGGGGGCGAATTACCGCGCACAATACTTGGGTGCCAAGAAGGGGGCAAACTCCGCCGCGCACACACTTATTAGTTCTATTAGGGCAGAATGTAACAATATTCTCGTTATAACGGTGACGTGAAAATACTATCGTCACATTGACTGACAATGACTCACTTCGACTGACCATCGACTGACTTAGGAAGAAATGTTCACGCGGCCACCAATCTAATTGTTAATTGAGTTGTTACAAGAGACCTTAATTATAGAACGTGAAAAAGTAAGAAAAAAGTATTCATTCAAGATTATCGTATCTCAACGGAGAACCGAGTTATTGTAAAAATATTGAATTGAACCCTTTTTTCAAGATGGCGCAAAATGCACATAGGAAATCTTGGTCGACAATTTGAAGTTAAGCTTTTTTAGCCCCCCCCCCCCCTCCCTACGTTATATCAAAAATTTTGCCGTCTCGGTTCATTTGCACTTCCAAATGTATATAATGACTGGACTAATACCTATGAGTATGGAAGAAGTTTTGTACGGTTGGCCTAGCGGCGCTGCTTGTCATACTGCTGTCATTTATGGTCTTGAGGTTAAATCTCATAATTTGCTGATTTTATCTTTTAAATACAAATATTGTTGTTGATTTTTGTCGTTAAAACATATATTTTGTAGTTTGTTTACATTTTCTGTCGTTAAAACACATTTTTGTCGTTCAAATGCAGATTTTGTCGTTAAGGTACCGAAAATTGTCGTTCGGACCCCTAATTATCCCAGGCTTATGTCCTAGTTATGTGTCAGACCAGAGAATCATGCACAAAGTAACATAAATTAAGCTATCCTACAGACTTTAATTATAACAATTCTGATTACCAGAATGTACCGAAAGTAGTCATAACTGCACTCAGTTCCACAATTTCAAATTAAAACCTAGATTGTATGCTTTCATTTCTTTATATGCTCTCCGCAATAAACCATGTGTACAACGTGTATCGAGAATACGTTGTTAAAAAATTGTCCTTATCGACCCACAAATACCACAAAATATAGCGATTCACACTAGCCCCCCTCCTTGGTAACAAATCAATATTCTAATTCTACAGATCGTTTGCGAGTTTAGAATTTTCGTTTGCAAGTGATCCGTTTTTGAGATAAAATTGGAAAATCTGGTGGGAAATTGCCCTTTCCCCCCTAGTTCGGATGTTGAACTTGTTTCGTTATATTGTTTGCTTATATTGGTTGCTAATCGTTTGCGAGTTTCATATTTTCGTTTGCGAGTTCACCGTTTTTAGTTAGGATGAAAAAACGTTGAATGAGTTATGTTCGTATACCACTAAATAAAATATCAGGAAAAACAAAACGACAACAAAACTTCGTTCAAATTTCCGCTTTTTCTACAGATTGATTGTATTTCTTTTCCATCCGTCACATTTTTCAGCAGGACAAATTAGGGTTTCTCTCGACAATTGTATGTAAGTTAACGACAAAATATGCATCACCACATTACAAATCATACATAAATAAATATTAATAATATTGTACCCATTAGGTGAACTTAAATGGAGGGGGGGCCGGATCCTTACAAAGAGTATCCGATCTTCCACCCCAACCTACACATAACCGTTGTCAAGTTAGCCCCCAACTTTTTGAATTTTAAGTAAATTTCTATGCAAATCGTTTGGGAATCGTTAGGGAGGGTTTAGGAGTACATTTTTTCGTTTGGGGGTACATGGTTTTTGAGAAAATGAAAATTGTTCTTTGTACCGTCAAGTTGGCCCCCAACTTTCACATTTTGTGATTTTTTTATTGGTATGCTTTGGAAATCGTTAGGGAGGATTAGGGAGTGAAGTTTCGCCGTGTGGGACTAATTAGTTTAACTGCAAAGTAATATACATGTTTAGTACATAACCTCACATTTTTGTTTTCCGTCGGAAAGTTACGCTAACGGCTTTCTTTTGCTATACATTTTACCCATTTCGTCACAGACTGTTAAAATATGGTTAGGGAGGATTAAGAATGCCGCTTTTTATATCAGAGAGTGCATTATTTGACCGCCAATCAAAAGAAACTTCGAGTACGGAAGCAGTCATAGCTATTTTATCTACTTTGTTTTACACAAATTGGTCGTATTTCTGCAATAAACCATTAAAGAATCGTTAGGGAGGATAAAGAAGACCACTGATGTAAGGCAGTGTGTAGTTTGACCGCAAATCAAAATTAAAGATTGATTTTATATACATATTCACCTAATGCATTTATCGCTTATCGGCGCTTTCCCTTCGATAAATGGCGCAATTAATTTTGGTTTAGCGCACGACCAGGGACCCTATTCTCGTCATCTTTTTGAAGCGAATCGTGACTTCGAATGGAGTAGGGATATCACCGGTTGCCGTATCTATGAGCAAGTTTGCTTGTTGCTAAGAACAATAACACACGCGCCACGCCCATACGTTCCCATACGTTTGATTGAAAAGTCTATGCAAATTATAGGTTAAAGTAAACTTGGAACCTTTGCCGATAATACAAAAAATATCAGACTCATTGCAGCCGAGTCTAGCTGACGGATTTTAAGATTATTGGTGGCTACATCCGTAGTTTTCTTGCGACCAACTGAAAACACCGATATTCACAAATTCGTCATTTAGGTACACTTGACAGAATTGAAGCCAGATATTTTTTTATTATTAGCAAAAGTACAAACTTTACTGTAACGTATATGTTTAATGCACAAATTTAAACATGCATATGTAATAACCAATAACCGATTCAAAATTATAACATAATTTCCGATTTAAACGCTACCTTAATTAGGTGATGTTCCCGGGCGTCCCAACATAAGAAAACCAAAAATGTAATATGGTGCGATAGGTGAAATTGTAATGAGTCAGGATTTATGTTCAGCGCAATGAAATCTATCAAAATTTCCTATTTGAAGAAAAGATTTTTAACTCAGTTTTTGTCCAAAAAATGCCATAAAATTACAAGATCAAACGAACTTACCTAAGTGAAGTTCGATCTTGATTATATGAAGCCTCGTCGAAATAAATAATACATTGTAGTACCTTCTATTCTTGTACTGAATCACACGTTTAGAGTAAAAAAACTGAAAAACTACCTGCTGCGCCGGCTGCGGGCGTATGCCTGATTCACTATTTCATTTCTTCAGAGTCTGGAAAAAAAAATTTTGCTGTTACTTAAGGGGCTATTAGGGAGTGGTGGGTGATTATTTATTTCGACGAGGCTTCATATAATCAAGATCGAACTTCACTTAGGTAAGTTCGTTTGAACTATTACAGCCTCGTCTCATAAATAATACATTGTAGATGTTTAGAGATATAAACAACAAAATTTTATTTCTCCCACATAAGAAGGTTTGTTTCAACAAACGATAATCCAAATTATTAACTCCAAATTAGCTTCCTATGATCCTAATAAAGCTAATATTAAACTATCTTCTACGTATGTTATTAACTAATTTATTTTTAATTGTTTCCGAAAAAAAAACAAAAACTGCCGACTATAACTTTTGGTGACTTATCTAAAATTTACAAAAGTATTAGAGTTATCTATCCGTCTCCTTGTTAATCTTACTGTAATTAAGCAGTAAGTTCAGCAGCGGGTAATGTGGAGGCGCCTGGTTTGTAATGTGAGACGGAAATGTTTACATCTCAATCCACTTTTATTATTATCATCTAGGAATTTTTGTAATATTTAGTTTTATTACAATACTGTACACCAGCAGTTGCTGCACATATATTGCATTTTGATGGAAATATGGCAGTTTCAGAGTAGGCCGTCTGATTGGCCCGGATGTTATTATCCGCTTGCCATTTTTTAAGACAATGCATCTTCATTGCTTTTATTTAACATCCCCCAACAGCTTTCGCCACTACGGGGGCAGCGGCAGGCCCGAATTATCATTATTATGGCCCGCGTCTACCCTGGGACTATCTCCGATTCCCAGGTAACGTTATATTTTGATAAACTCGGTCGTAACCCAAACGCGCCTTTAATAAAAATAAATAAATCTAAAACCTTCTGCTAATCACCAAAATTTGCAATATGGCTGCTAGTCAAACATTAATTATTGAAAATTCAAAGAAGGACCACTATTCCAATTGACAAGATCATCAAACCAACAAAACTTTCCGGATATTTCAAGCACAAAATAAAATTCTACAATTTGTGTTCGTCCGAAATGCCAAATATCAATTTTTGGCTTTTCAAACTTAACTAACATATCCCAAAAGTAGCAGCTTAACTCCCCTTTTGTACCGTTATATCCCATCCTCGACTGAACTCTGTCTCATGTTTGTCTAAAGATGCCTGTAGTACTGATGCCTGTAAGTAAATATTTTTGCTTTGCACCATATCCAAGTCTCCCTGGCCAACCTAACTAGATGGTAAAATTACTGTCCCTACAGATGATATAAGATAAGGGTGTCGTATTATCAACACTACATATAATATTACAGTTTGATGTGTTTTTGGAAAACCTACTTAAAAATCTCTACTTAAAAAATAGAGCCAGTAATTCTAAATAAATTTATAGAAAACTCTGTTCTAAGTCTCCCAATACCCCATCCGATTTTATAACGCATCTGAATAATATAAAGTTTTGTGGATTTTTTCGAACTGTTTTGGGGATATTCTGTACCCACTAATGACGCCTTTCGAAAGATTATCAGAGATGTTTATTACAGCATTAAAGCCTCAATTTAACAAAATTCAATCGAAAGGTTTCATAAAGAGTCATCATAGCGTCCAGCGGCACCGGCTGAAGTCTTTACACCTAAGAATCTTGTAAATTCACGTATTTTGCACATATTTATTTCTTGAGTGTGTTACGGTAAGACAAAATTTCCCCATATTTTTTTTTATTATTTGGCAACGAAATTGCTATTGTAACGGAATTACGAATTGCAACCTAAAATTATTTCTTCCCTAGTGCATAATATACACTATGTAGTTTACGTTTATGATAGTTAATTCCATATCTCAAATATTCTAGCAGTTTAATAGTATCGTTAACCTTTTCTGACAATTCTTTGCTGTTTGCAGAAAATCATTCAGGTAACTAACCGGCAAAAAAAAATTCTAATGTTTCACCACCGTTTCATTATTTTGATAAAATAATAGCTAAGCAGAGGATAATATAAGCGGCATACAATGACATTGATAAGGTACATTGTTCAATTTAAATCTAGATATTTTTTATCCGATTCTCTTACAGCAACTGGTAAATAGGTGTCTAAAGTTGCCATTTAGTAATTTTTACCAATTTCATAAAAACTGAGAATGACAGCTCAGTTTGTTAGAGCATTGCGCTAGCTACGCAATAGTCCCTGAGTAATTTCCAGGTTATCGCTGTAATTTATTTAAAATCTTCATCCCTCCGGAATATCACCATCTTTTATACATTTGAGAATAGTTAATATTAACCAATTCTACCCTTGTATATAGGCACAATATTTTGGTCGGGACATGTTACAAAACCAAATTTACCCAACATCCGAGCTAATTTTCCATCTTAATTTTAGTAACGGTACATCAACTACTGTAAGAAAGGCTCAAAGTCTAGCAGTTTTTCAAACCTGTACATTTACTTTATGTTCTTCGTCCCTATCCGTTCATTGCGTTGGGTGCGACCTATACCCTGCGTAGGTACTGGTTCTTGTGTAGAGAGTCTTTGATTGTTCACGCTGTTCGCTCTGATCTGGTCCTTTAGACTTTGTCTGAGGCACCCTTGATATTTAACTTCTTTGACCATTCCTTTCATACTAATTTTTGGTATTCTTAGGTGAAAAAATCACGTCAAATTACCATTAATTTGTGGGGGCTTTCATTATGGCCACATTAAAACCCTTGCTTAAATTGTAAGCCGCAAGCTCCCGTCTGATTTTGTTTTTGAATCGCTCAAACCCTTTATAAATCGTTGAGTGGATTCTACACCCTCTCCTTTTGCAACCTTGCTGTTAACACCCTACAAATAGCTGAACAGAGCTGTCTCCACTTTGAGTCAAATTAGATTGTCATCTATTGTCTCATTTGATATGAACTCGCGAGATTCCAGCAGTAGCTACTGGATTTAGCTTTGAGCCCGCGGTAACTGACACCTACTAGTAGGCGCCATTAGTACCTGCGACAATAGTTCTTCTTCCATATATACCTCCTCTTTTGTTTGGAAAACAATTATAATAGCGGATTGTATTATTCATGCAAAGAAATGCGTTTTAAAAAAAAGTGAGTATTTTTGTTTGATGTAAATAATATCATAACATATACTCGTATAATATGCGCAAACAAGCTAATTCCCAAGTATGCTGTCACAAGCAAACTTCTATTATAATGATAACGTATTATATTTTATTCTTAACTTTACATCAAAGATATGTTATATATTCTTGTCCCTTTTTCTATTCGGTTATATATTGTACGTAAATATATGATGAGCATTACTATCACAAGCAAGCTATTTGCAAACTATGCTGGCATAAGCATATTACGGCTACTTTATTGGAGATCTGTGTTCACAAACACAGCCCTATATTATGATATATACAAAAGCAGTCCATGCTGTCGCAAGCAGGTTTATAATATCTAATGATAATCTATTATTCAATATATATATGAATATTAATTATGAGCATTGATATCACAAGTAAGCTATTTGTCAACTATGCTGTCACAAGCAGGTTTATATTGCGGCAAGTATATTGTCGGACTTTGTTCACACACAAGGCAATATATTATGAGCAATGCTATCACAACCAAACTAATTGCACACCATGCTGTCACAAGCAGGTTTATACTATTGTCTACGATAATATGTTATACAATATATATGTAAATACCTATATATTATGAGCATTGCTATCACATGCAGGCTAAGTGCACACCATGCTGTCACAAGCAGGTTTATATTATCTACGATAATATGTTATATTATATACATATATAATATTGCTCTCCCAAGCAAGCTAATTACCAACTATGCTGTCACCAGCAAGTTTTTATTATCTAATGATAATTTATTATATACATACCTTATAATATTGTTCTCACAAGCAAGGTAATTGCCAACTATGCTGTCACAAGCAAGTTCTTCTTATCTAAGGATAAGATATTGTATTATATACCTATAATACGGGCATTGCTAACATAAGCAAGCCAATTGCAAACTATTGCAAATACTGCTGTCACAAGCAAGTTTTTCTTATCTAAAGATAAGATATTGTATTATATACCTATAATAAGAGCATTGCTAACATAAGCAAGCTAATTGCAAACTATTGCAAATACTGCTGTCACAAGCAAGTTTTTCTTATCTAATGATAAGATATTGTTATTATATACCTATAATACGAGCATTGCTAACATAAGTAAGCTAATTGCAAACTATTGCAAATACTGCTGTCACAAGCAAGTTTTTCTTATCTAAAGTTAAGATAATGTATTATATACCTATAATACGGGCATTGCTAACATAAGCGAGCTAATTGCAAACTATTGCAAATACTGCTGTCACAAGCAGGTTTTAAAATTATCTACTGATAATTTGTATTCTATTGACGGTCTTGTGTTCACAACCAAGTCCATTCTTGCTCTGACCTCTTCGCCCTCTGAGTTGGAAAATGCCGTTTCCTTTTTCTTTCCATTTAATTTTGACAGCTTCTTCTTTAACTTTAAAATTTTTCGGTCCATCGAATAGTCACTGTCACTATCGTTCCTATGCCGTTTTTGAGATTATTTAGGCATTTTTAAATACACTAGATTGTATTAATAGTTATTTAACCAACAAGTATATTAAAAAGAGCGATTAATGAATGAGACTGTTTAACGCGCGAGCGAAGCGAGCGCGTTAATTGTCGAGATCATTAATCGCTGTTTAATATTCGAGTTGGTTACAAAATTTTTCCGTCGATCGTATTCTTCTAGCGTCGTCTACATGGATTTTTCTTCGCCGATGTCTTTTTAGGTTATATGACAATTTATGTAACTTGACACTGACAGTTCTAGAGAGCTGTATGTTTTGATTGGAAGCTTTCATTTCACATATGTTCGATTGGCCAATCAAACGACGTCATTGCGTCATGTGATTGGCTATAACAAATCATGCATTAATAGAAATCGTGCATTAATGGAGTACTTTAATAAACGATTTCCTATTCACTAAACTGACTCATAAATAAACGATCGACGGAAAATTATATTAAATATAATTATATTAAATACGCACTGTGCGAAACGATACGTACGATTCAGCACACGAACGAAGAATGAAATAGAGAATCAGGCATATGCCCGCAGCCGGCGCAGCAGGTAGTTTTTTCAGTTTTTTTTACTCTAAACCACACGTTTAGAGTAAAAAAAACTGAATCACACATTCAGTACAAGAATAGAAGGTACTACAATGTATTATTTATGAGACGAGACTGTAATATAATTATAATTGCATAGTAGGTACTACAAAAGTAATCCCAAACCCAATAAGTTATAAACGAAAACATGGAGTATGCTTCTGAAAAATTGCTTCATATAATTTACTTTATCTACGACTCAAATATAATAAGTTCATTGCATACGTATCTATGACTATATAATCCCCATCATTATACGCGCCGATGATTATAGTGACACTTGCGTTGTATAATAATGACAGTCGTTCAAATAATGACCTCATTATTTGAACGAACTGTCATCATTATACAACGCTAGTGTCAATGTCTGTCAAAACCAACGTGGATGACAGTTATTTGACAGTTCGCCTCGGCATCATTGACAAATACATTTAATAGTATATTATTTGACGAGCACATAATTAAGGATATAAATCGCGAGCATGAAGTTTACACGCGAGCCTACGGCTCGCGTGTAATCATGCGAGTGATTTATATCCGTTATGTGCGAGTTAAATACGACGTTTTATCTACGACTCATAATTTCCATTTTATGTAAAAAATTTTAAATGTATTTGTCAATGATGGCGAGGCGAACTGTCAAATAACTGTCATCCACGTAGGTTTTGGCAGACTTTGACACTAGCGTTGTATAATGATGACAGTTCCTTAAAATAATGAGGTCATTATTTGAACGAACTGTCATTATTATACAACGCTAGTGTCATTATAATCATTGGCGCGTATAATGATGGGGATTACATAGTCATAGATACGTATGCAATGAACTTATTATATGTGAGTGGTAGATACAATATTTTGCATAAAAAGGAATTTATGAGTCGTAGATAAAACGTCGTATTTGACTAGCACATAACGGATATAAATCGCTCGCATAATAACACGTTCGCCTACGGCTCGCGTGTAAAGTTCATGCTCGCGATTTATATCCTTAATTATGTGCTCGTGAAATAATATACTATTATTAAAGAATTAATTTTTTTGTCCTATGGTCCGTGGGAAATGTCATTTGTTGATACAGTCGAATTCCTCAAGGGTGACAACGCCAGATCGTCGTTTGGCGGAAATGCCATAATGACCGAATGTAAAATTAACGTGAGTGAAAATTAGGAGAATTGTCATTGGTGGGTAATGGCGGTTTTTGTGGGCTGCGAAACTTTTAGCGGTGGGGATGCACTCAAAAAGCGGAAAAGACCTGCGGCCGATGTTCATTCGGAATATTCGGATCCTGATTCTGATTTTGGTTTTTGACTAAGTACTAATACCATTGCGCGTCGCTTTTCAGAAGTATTTGCATTTGGACTTGTATTTTTGCCCCAGTCGGAATGGGTACTCGGTGTAATTTTGGGTGTCATTCGTTCGGTAGATCCTGAGAAATTCTGGTGTTGAAAGCTGTGCCCAAAATTTTTGGTTTACTTGTCCCGAATGCACAGAATACCTGGTAAGGCCTCGAGTTAACACTGTACCGTATTTCTTTTTGTATATTACTAAAAATAGACCAACCGTTGTCGTACGTGAACGTTGTCTGAGTGGATAACCCTATGTTTACTGCGTGCCAAATAATTGAGTTATTTCGCTGGAGTAATTTTGCGGCAGTTAGTAATGTACCAATAGGGTTGGGGTGAGGAAATTATTAGTAATATTTCTTGGAAGTAATTTTTAAATAAGTAGCTTGGTGTATGTTGTGAATAAAGATCAGTTCTAAAAAACTTAGTGAGGTAGATAGAAATAACGGTAAAACAGTCTAATATCTCGAATAGTACCATCAACATTCGCATGAGATAAATCTTTCATCCCCTTTGCTTCGCTTCAAGTCACCTTTTCATAAAACATAAAAAAATAGCTAACCGCTCGGCTAACCACACCTACCGAGTATCCTGGGTGGTAACACAATAATTCTGTTGAAGGAGAGATCACTATTGGAAGTTCTTGCATGCGAGATTATACACAACACAAAGAGACGTTAGAGTTTTAGGTTATACACATGCCCAGTTGCTGTGAGTTGCTGTCGAAACTTTGTCACTATTGCTTGGCACGCAATGTTCGAACGAGAGTTAATCGGATTGTGTAAATGAAACGACAGTAGTATTGCATTACAAACAGCTTTTTTGCTGGTACGGTAGTAAGCGGTTAAGTACATTGTGGTACTTTAGATTTTTTTAGAGATTCTAAGATTAAAGCTTCTATTAGCAGAGTGAAATGTCCCAGCTGTCAGAATACGTCTGATTGAAGAGTGTATATTCTGCTCTGCTCCTTCTCAAACAATTATTGTCCATTATTATTGCATATGTATTCATTGTATTCCATCATTTCTCTCAAGTTGTCAATGTCATGTAAGGTATCAAATGGTTGTGATACAAATGGTGATACAAATGACAGTGAACTGTATATACTACGTACAACCATCGTACAACTGGAATGGACCCGCGCTTTATATTGACTGGCGAGAAGTGTTGCAGGCGCAAGGTAAAGAGATAGAGCGATACCGTGGGCAATGTGTCACTGTCTGACTACCGTAGGTATATAGCGGAAGGCAGTAGTGTTTCGCTTTTTTATTTTATTCCAGCTGAACCCATTGTCCTAGAAACCTCAAAATGGTCTCGTAGTAAACCTAAATCTCTGTATTTTTCGGTGAAATTGCAGAAATTTGTTCCCAAATGTTTTTGACGCATTTACAGCGATTTTTAAGTGGGGTGCGAACGGGGTGCGAACACGTAAAAAAGCGCAATAACCTGACAAGATATGCAGCTTTTGAAAACGCCTATTCGTTTACCACAAACAAAAAAAGTTATCAATATAACATTAAGTTTCAACTGTCTTTTTCTCGATTTCTTTAAATGTTTTCTTTACAATTAACAGACCTATCAATACCAGAACAAAAAATATGGGGTTGCCATGTAGTAAGTGTCGATGGCGTCAAAAGTCGAAAATTAAATTTGATGTAAATATGTATATTTTGATAATTAAAATCGACGAAATTTTTCAAATAACAAATCATTTCAGACAGTATCATATCTCCTTACTTTACGCGCTCAATGTGTACATATTTCGAATGAATGATATTTTAAAATGTGAAAAATAATAAAAAAAAGTATTAATATTATCGAATAAATATAATTAGCATCATGCGTTGCCTTAATTCAATAATACAAAGAGCCTTTAGTTATTGGACTACAAATGTTTCAAATTAAAGAACTACTAATATATAATTTGAGAGTACCATGGCGAGCATAAAAAACGGGGACAGCAAAGTAAAATTGGGCACTTATATTCTCAACAATTTTAGTTGTACACCAACTAAGTAAATGTTACATTTACTTTGACAGTAGTTGTTAACCTATGATGTCTAAACTCTGACAGTATTTGTCAACCTACAATTTTGCTCCGGTTCCATCAATTTTATTCTTCGCGGTATTCTTGCCGACACTTAATTCAATAATAATTTCTCGAATGCTGATTTTATCATGTAGTCGAGTTTTAATTTGCCTTCTAAAATTCCTTCATATGCGAAACTTTTATTTATTACGTCAAAATTCAAGATGACATTAATGTGACATGACAAGTGTACTGACATGGCATTACGAAGCCCAGTTTAATCAATGCAAATTAGAGTGTCCCCGTTTTTTGTGCTGGCGATAGTACCTAGTCTATAACTTTTAATTAGGCGGAATATATAAATAAAATATAACCTATTAAATCTGCGATTATTATCTCATGTATTTAAGTCTCTGCAAGAGTTAAGGGTTGATTAATTTGTTCCAATTAAATTGAAAAAGATATTACAGAGATAGAAAGAGATAGCTTAACCACTGCACTGCGGGTTGCATACCAAATGCATTTGCATCATGTATTGACCTTTACGGGTCCTTTCCAGTTATACGTAGTACACTGCTTGAACGCATATACTAAGTGAGACGACACATGAATGATGGCAAGCGAGTTTTGTCAGTTTTCTTCTATATTGGCACGGTAAACCTACAACACGGTATGCTGGACAAGATCCTTAAACGCGTTCTCCTAGCGTATAACGTCACGTGAGTTCGCCATTCAAATGGAGGCGTTAGTGTATAAAAAAGCAAAAACGTCACTTGAGTTCAAGTGGTGGGGGCCAGTAATCTGCGCTTCAACATACCGTGTCTAGGTCTACCGTGTATATTGGTATGACGTCTGTTATGTCTTGAGACACAATTAGTAAGATGGTTGCCAAATCCCGCACCTACTCCTTTGAACCTACTCCGTAGGTCGGAGTAGGTGCACCTGATCCGGACTCGTGAAAAGAGTAGGTTCGGTAGGTCCACACGGTCTAGGCACAGACTATACAGACGCGTAACTTCGTGTCGATAGCGTTGATCTGGCAGTACCTAAATATTTGACCTTGAATCCCACTTGATGGTATTGACGTCACAAAACGTCATGACTTTACGTGGCCTAGCCCCCCGCTGAATAGAACACAAATGTTGTAACCACGACGACCTATTATTGGGCGTCACCTTGCTCGCCAGCTATTCGCTATAAAAATGTAATACTTCCCCCTCCTTCAGAATTTCGCCTATTCGTCCTCCCATTTGAATGAAAAAAGTACCCGGCGCGTCAACATGCGCAATGAAATTCTGAACGTGTGATTTCCTGCGAGTTGCGTATCTGGATAATCTGTGGTCTAGGCTACGCCGGGCTACGCGTAACCTACTTCAATCCAAACGGTGCGGTTACTCGCCGCACCGGCCGGTGCGATGTTGTTTGTATGTTATGGGCATTCTATGGGTAATAGAATTAGCGGTAATTAGATAAGTAGAGTATAGACAAAATAGTCTTTTTCGTACATGCAGAGAAAATTATGCGGAAATTATTTTTTTAGTATATTCATAAAAAGCCACAAAGAAAGATTATACAGAAAAATAAGATATGAAAAAACTTCATTAAAACAAATCTTAACGCTTGTAGTAGTAGCTACATGAATACTTTTCGAAATATTTTCCTAAACATGAATCTTGTGGTGATTAAAATTATTGGGCTTTTAAAGTAGATTTTAATCTGGTAACCAAAAGTATCCAACATGCCACACTAAAAAATAGTGGTTTTTGTGTTTTAGATTGTTTTGCTATCCAGAAAAATAATGCAATATGATAAAAATCTCTAAGTAAATTCAAATGAAAGCTTGTACTTCAAACATTAAAGTTATGAAGTAAAGAAGCATGTGAAGACTCTGGTATTCTGGTGAAGCATCGATTTACAATAAAAAGGCGTGTTTTGGTCTGTCATTTTAAGAAAGAAAACGTGATTTTAAAGTGTCGTCACACAATTTTTTGATTCATAACCATGTTGTTCAAAACCCAACCTTACATTTGCACCTACATAGATAGTTTGAGAACATCACGTTATTATTTCCTGAAACCAATATTATATATTTATGTTTCTACATAAGGTACTGCACGTATTGCACGTACGATTGGCATAAAAACAAAGTGATGTTTTTCATTCACGGTTTTACTAATCCTTATATTAAGATCGAACGTAGAACTTACAAAACTTCTCTAATTTGTGTACAGAAATAAAAAAAAAACGTGATCTTAGGCATTGCAGTTTGTTAATTCGTCGGTGCAGGTGCACCTGATCTACCGAAATGACACGACTAAGTTTAGACCTACCGTGCACCTACCAGACCTGTTTGTTCCACCTACTCCGGAGTTGGAGTCGGAGTAGGTGCACCTGACGCGCAAAAGGAGTGGATCATGTCATGACTTGAGTCGACCTTCCTTCGCGCCCTCCGCTCGGTAGTATATATGGTATATATGCATTCAGTAGTACCAACTGTTAGAAGTAATCTACTAATATAACGGTTTACATATAACAACGTCTATCTATTTATAAAAGAATTACTTGTATTTTGTTAGATCTTTAGTCTTTTGTAAATATTTAAATGTACTCCAGCGTTTCAGCGGTCGGTTCAGGTAATAATTTTCGCAGCCGCTGCGCAGCGTCTGAGTTCCGCTGGGCTTACCTGAACGCAACCATTATTGTCTTATATTACAGAAGTTAGCCGCGGAGAAGTTAACCATAAAAGATAGCCATAACTTTTTTTTTTCGAGTTTTGTTATGAAACATATATCAAATGATAGGGGTGTTCAAGTACTATACGCCATAGTTTTGCTCCAAAAATTCATCAAACGGTGTTGCCGGAAATTTGATTTATATCGTTACGCGTCACCTTATAAGAGCACTTGTCATATCAATAAAGAATTGCCCATAACTTTTTGCAACAACCCCATAGAGAAACAGGCGATACAAATTCCGAAAGCACATAAAATTCTGCACCCAATACTGGTATTGGGAAGGTGCTACCCCTAATATCACCTACCCCCATACGGATATAACACAAGAAATTGGCGCACCGTTCGACTAAGAAGCGCATTAATGAACATAACTGACGCTAAAATTACTGCATAACTAATAAGTACGTCAAATTATAGGCAATGAAATGTACTATTTACACTTGAACGCTGTATGCTGTGTCTGTACGCAACCGTCCCCGCCGACAATCATATGTCCGTTGGTTGTTGTAAGAAACTATTTCTAACTTTTGCAAATGTTCTTGCATAACTTTCTATCATATATCAAATTATAAGTAACTAAAAGGGCTTCTCATCCCTCACCGGTCGGAGTTTTGCTCAGTACAACGGGCAATCACATACCAAGTGGCTGCTGCAGAAAAGTATTTATAACTTTTGCAAATATGGTTGCATAACTTTCTATCATATATCAAATTGTAGGTAATTAAAAGCTTTTCTCACCATTTGCCGCTCAGAGTACTGCTCGACGGCGAACAACCGCTAAATAACGATAATGTCAGTACCCAACCGTCCCCACCTGCAATCATATGTCGGGTGGTTGTGCGAGGAAAATGTTTATAACTTTTGCAAATATTGCTGCATAGCTTTCTATCATATATCAAATTATAGGTAATTAAAAGTGCTTCTCATGCTTCCCCGCTGGGAGTCTTACTCCACGGCAAACAAGCTTTAAATGACGATAATGTACCCAGTTTGAAATTGCTGTAATACTGACTGCTCGTTTAACTTACAAGTCATGAAAAATCCTTATCGCTCTAGCTGTCGTTGACTTTTATTGGACATTTTTTAACCCCCACCTAGGGCACTACCTCCATTAATTACCTAAAATTTGATATATGATACAAAATTATGCAGTATTATTTGCAAAAGTTATAACAAATTTTCTATAAGAAGTGACTTGCTTGTGACTGCCCGTCGTACTGGTTCCGTACGGATATTATAGCCATTTAAGGGTTGTTCGCCGTCGAGCAAAACTCCGAGCTTCGAAAGGCGAGAAGTCCTTTTAATTACCTACAACTTGATATAATATAGAAAGTGATGCAACAATATTTGCAATATTTATAAACATTTTCCTGCCACAATCAGCCGACATATGATTGCCGGCGGGGACGGTCGCGTACGGACATTATCGTAATTTCAGGGTTGTTCGCCGTGGAGCAAAACTCCGAGCGGCGAAGGGCGAGAAGTTCTTTTAATTACCTACAATTTGATATATGATAGAAAGTTAAGCAACAATGTTTGCAAAAGTTATAAATATTTTTCTGCAGCAGCCACTTGATTTGTGATTGCCCGTCGTACTTGTTCCGTACTGATATTATCGCCATTTAAGGGTTGTTAGCCGTCGAGTAAATCTCCGAGCGGCGAAAGGTGAGATGCCCTTTTAATTACCTATAGTTTGATATATGATAGAAAGTTATGCAACAATATTTGCAAAAGTTATAAACATTTTCCTGCCACAACCAGCCGACATATGTTTGCCGGCGGGGACGGTCGCGGACGGGCATTATCGTAATTTAATGGTTGTTCGCCGTCGAGCAAAACTCCGATCGTTCAAGAGTAAATAGTATATTTCATTGCCTATAATTTTACGAACTTAGAAAAGTTATGCAATAATTTTAGCGTGAGTTATGTTCATTAATACCACTTCTTAGTCGAACGGCGCGCCAATTTCTTGTATTATACCCGTATGGGGGTAGGTGATATTAGGGGTAGCACCTTCCCAATACCATTATTGGATGCAGAATTTTATGTGCTTTCGGAATTTGTATCCCCTGTTTCTCTATAGGGTTGTTGCAAAAAGTTATGCGCAATTCTTTATTGAGCTGACAAGCGTTCTTATAAGGTGACGCGTAACGATATAAATCAAATTTCCGGCAACACCGTTTGATGAATTTTTGGAGCAAAACTGGCGTATAGTACTTGAACACCCCTATCATTTGATATATGTTTAATAACAAAATTCGAAAAAAAAGTTATGGCTATCTTTTATGGCTAACTTCTCCGCGGTTGTAAAACAGTATACCTATTAAAATAAAGGCTTTGCTAAATTTTGTTTTTGTAATCTGTCATATATATTGTAAATGTTGTAAATTTTACAGTTGGAGGGTGAGCGGTTTTGATGTAATTTTTTTTCGATAAATTGCATTTGAATATAATATAATATATTACATATGTACTATGCGCGCCAAAAAAGTCGTACACCTTGTAGCTTTGTAAATGGTTCTTTTATAACCTATACGCTGTCATTCTGACATTAATCATAGGTATATGACATTGGGTATAAAGCATGCACCAACTGTCAAGTTGACAAGCTAGAATTACATGATGTCAAAATTAGCAGTACGACTTTTTTTGGCGCGCATAGTATGTAGAATTTAGCGAAGTGTTCTTTGAGTTAAGTTATTGACACTTATGTATTATGTACTACTTCTACTACTGTATTAATATTATTACTACTAGTGCAATATGGTATTTATGCATAACAAATATAATAAATTCTTTAATTTTACAAATGAAATGCAATATTGTGCAAAGTGAAAATTAAATTTTACTGATTTTTACCAATTGTTTTTCCACAAATTTGTTTTTGAGATGAAAAGTGAACAGTCTTTATCAGGTAAGTTTTGTGTACTGAATTCAAGTGCGTTCTTGCAAGTTATATATTACGTTAGGTTGGTGCGTTTTTTATACTTTTTAGTCCGGCCAATCTTTATATCCAAAAGGCATCTTCATATTCCAATCACAGAATACATGGTCCTTAGAGTTATCAATATTTAAATTTTTTCAACAGATCTTTAATAAAAAAGAATTATTTTGTCTTGTCATAAAATGTCTCTGCTACCGCTAAGTCAATTAAAAATCTACCACGTCCATCATTAAGAATTAGTATATTATTTGCCGAGCACATAACTAATGATACAAGCTGCGAGCATGAAGTTTATACTCGAGCCGTAGGCGAGCGTATAAACATTCGAGCGATTTATAGCAGTTGTGTGCGAGTCGAATACGACGTTTTATCTACGACTCCATTAACATCTACGACTCCTATAAATTCCATTTTATATCTTAGAAATGTATCTCAATGGTAGCGAGGCGAAATGTCAAACAACTTCATCCATGTAGGTTTAAACTGACTTTGACAGTACGTTCGTATAATGATGACAGTTCGTTCAAATAATGAAGTCATTACATATTTGAACGAACATTATTATACAACGCTAGTGTCATTATAATCATTGTCGCGTATTTTGATGGGGATTATATAGTCATAGATACGTATAAAATGAACTTATTATATGTGAGTCGTAGATAAAAATAGTTCTGTAACAATTGATTTATTATTTAACAATTATTTTGATAATTAAAAATAAACGTGTTTGAAGCATTTTTAAAATTATAAACCGCCTCGGAGATCTTCTTATGTTTCCATACGTATGTTTTTCTTCAAAACATTACATGATCGAACACTACAAAAGCAACTTGTGCAATTTGTAAGTTTGATCAATGATTACTTCGCCCACATATTGACCCATCTTTTGACCCTGTTTTAATCCGCCAATTTTCGATTTCTAACTAAAAATTGGTATTTGTCCAGATTTTGTCCGGTCAAGTTCAGGGTTTCTTATTGACATGATTAGACAATTTTTGGCATATCAGTCATTTTGATTGGATAATTTTGAGTCTACATTAGCATATCATAATACCTTTGTATCCTATTAGGGTTTATGTATCCTATTTATTATAATGGTTCTATGATACCTAACCTTGTTTACTTAGCGTCCACGTACTTCATTCTACGGGTATTTTATCGATAGACACACCATAAGTAAGACATTGCTTCAGTAATTTGGAATGCCATAGATACTTAATACTTCCTTAAAAATGGTTATAATAGCCAAATCGATTCGGTCTAAATGTCAACTAGTGTCTACTTGTATTTGTGGCTAGGTACTTTGTTAGCTCAAAGGTAAAAGACAAAACTTGAAATATGTTAAATTCGTTGTGATTAAATTGAAAATTGAGCAATTTATTGTTTAGGAGTTTATTAACTATTTATTTGGGTTCATTTTTAATTCATAGCAGATACAACTCGATAGAATACTACTATGAAATAAGTGTTGTTTTTAGTTTATCATACATAGTATGATAAAGTATTGTAATCGTGCCGAAAAAAATTTACATTTTAGCGGAAATACGTCTTTTTGGGTACCCTGATCATTTTTGACCATACCTAATGTCAAAAAATATCCGCAAGAGGTTGCAGCGCCGGAACCATCTGAGCAGCCTGGGGACGAGCACGAAGCAGGGTTGTTATGTTTTAAAACATTTGTTTTAAAACATGTTTTTAAACATGTTTTTAAACAAATATTTTGTTTTAAATCATTTTATTTTAAACATGTTTCAAACAGTTTGTTTTAAATTTATCAAACATTTTATTTTAAAACATTGTTTTAAACGTGTTTTAAAACAAATATTTTGTTTTAAACATGTTTAAAACAGTTTGTTTTAAACGTTTAAAACATGTGTTTTAAACTACCGAAATTTAGACAATATATTTAATTATTTAATCAGTATTGTATGCTGGTCTTCATAATTTTTACGGATGGATCAATTAAAAAATCAAAAATATTTAAATATGTATTGTATTTATTAATAGAAAAAGTTCTTTATAAAATTCAATTTTATTCCTTATTTAAAACATGTTTTTTTTTGTGATTTAAAACATGTTTTTTTCATGTTTAAAACATGTTTTTTTTGTGAAGTGTTTAAAAACATTGTTTCGTGTTTAAAAACATCATTTTATAAAAAAACATGATTGTTTTGTTCAAAATAAAAAAAAGTTTTTTATAACAACCCTGGCACGAAGGCTATGCGGATGCAGGACCTCTGCATTCTGCAACTAGATGCTGAGCGGGACGTCAGCGATGAAGATGACGTTGAGGCTGATTAACGAGGGAGACGGCGAAGGCGGTAGCTGCGTGTGCGTGCTGTGTTTTATTCAATAATTTTTAGATCAAAACGTTTTAGGTCCTTTTAGTTACTTTTGTGAAGCATTTTTTATCACGTTAGCGTCGTTTGGTTTAAAAAATTTACCCGCCAAGCTGTTCACTCACTGGTGGGTAGATCGTAAAGATTTTAAATTTGTAATTACAATTTCGGATAACGTCCATGGCGCAAGGCACCGTTTTTTATAGCATTTGAAATTATGTTAATTCATAATGTGTATTTTCTTTAATTAATATACTTATGTTAATGTGTAATTGAATCTCATGCAGCTAAACTATTAATTTTGTACATAGTATGATAAGTTTGTGCCTGGCCACGTGATTTTTTAATAACATTCTAGAGTCTAGTGAACAAGTTTAGAGGCAACAAAAACGATTGTCTCCATGTTTGAATAGTATCCTTGTCCAGTGGATTTTTCTACATGCTCCATCATCTTTTCTCGAAAGTCATCACTATACTCGCTCAGTATATCTGCAGGTAACGTTCTTCTTGCAAAGCTATTAGCGTTCATATATACTTCTAAAAAATATAGTTTTTAATTCGAGTGTTTGACGCAAACGTAAATATTACTATGTATTGCTTCCTTAGTGTCATAAGTGGCTTGTACGGCCAATTCATCAATAAAGTCCACCACAAAACCTGCGTTGGTCAGCAGATCTGTAACGGTTTTGATTGGGTTGCTTCCATAGTAGGATTGGAATATGTCGTTGTAGTTTTCGAAGTACTTCGACCACGGTTTATTTTCCTCAGCCATCTGCAATGCCACTGTTTTGGTGAATGGATTTGGGGAAAGGTATATGGATGCGAATATTTGTCCACCTGGTTTCGTCATACTAAACAACGATTTTGGCCAACTAAAAAATATTAATATTAAGCATTTTTTACGTGCGCTAATTGTAATGATGAAGACAGATTTGTAAAAGATGAGTAAGTAATTACTACTTAATTTCAGTTTTTTTTTAATATTTGGTAGAAAGAACGTTTATTTGTGTCATACAACTTATGTTTTCAGTTGAAATTTACAATTTGTATATTATACCGAAGGAGATTTATTTAGTTCAAGTAATTATGATTGTGTTGAGTGAAAGTATTATAATTTTTTTAATTAACGAAACTGTTGGTTGAGTTAAAATGCATTATCTTAAGGTTGCGATAAATGGTTCTTTGATGAAAGAAATTATTAGTTTGTTGAAGGAATTAATATAGAATTAATATTGACTAGAACTTTTCGGAGGGTGAACGGAATCGGAACTTGAACCTGCATGCTCTGTGCTCTATACTGTCAATCTCACGGCTTTTTTAGCAATTTATACAGACGGATGCCATCAAGTGAGCGGTAGGCTTTCAAACTCTACCATTTATACTCAAGATAAGGCCGAACTGCGAGGAGAGTGTTTACAGCGCCATCTAATAATAGAGTTGGATAAAAAAAAAATTATTTGAATCAAAATGTGATTTCTTTGGCGGAAGTAAACCTATTTTTAAGCCAAAGCAAAAATATTTCTTTGAAGGAAATAAATCTCATATCTCGTATACAAATACCGCGTGATTCAATTTCCAGGCTCACCATAGGGATCTCGCTTATTAGTGCAGATAGAGCCTTTGTTTAAATTTGGCAAAGTTTTGTATTTTTGTGTTGATCAATTATCCGAAAACAAATTTAAGCTATCACTTTTCATTTTAAAGGTATCCGCAAAAAATGCAAATTTTAAAAATTTAGCCATTTGAACCAAAAACATTCTACAGCTACTTTTAACAAGGAATGCAGTGCCAATTTTTAATTTGAAATAACATCAAAGATGGCGGTGTAACCATGGCCAACTTTTGTTTTTCTTATGTGCGCCATTTTGAATTTTGACGTTTTCCGATAGTCGTGCTTTTCTCATTTCCGCAATGTACAACATGTTGGCATTATTTTTTAAAACTATGTAAAGACTATGTAAACTATAATTTAAAAAGCAACGTTCTGCTTTTTCTCCTTTATTGTCGTGCTTATCAGGTACCCAACTGGAGCATTTTCCGATAGTCGTGTCTTTTCTCATTTCCGCAATGTAGGTATAACATGTTAGCATGATTTTATAAAACAGTGGGGTAATAATCGAAAAACCTTCAGGTACCCAACGGGAGCATTGCGGAAATGAGATAAAACACGACTATCGTCAAAATTCAACATGGCGCCCATAAGAAAAACGAAAGTTGGCCATGGTTACGCCGCCATATTTGATGTTATTTCAAATTAAAAAATAACACTGCATTCCTTGTTAAAAAGTAGCTACAGAATGTTTTTGTTTCAAATGTCTAGCTACATTTAGTTTTGAATAAAAAATTAAAGACGGTGTGTTACAATTTCAGTTTTCTGCGGATATCGTCAAAATGAAAAATGATAGCTTAAATTTCTTTTCATCTAATTGATAATTGATCTTTGAGATAATTGAACATAGGCTCTATCTCCACTAATAAGCGAGTTGAGCCTCGAAATTGAATCACCCGGTATATTTGTTTGAATCAAACTTAGATTTCTTTGGTGTAAAGAAAAGTCTTTTTAAAACAAAAAAAATCTTACTTTAAAGGAAAGTAATTTTTGTTTGTATTCAAATATATTTATTTGCTTTAAATAATTATTCCAAATAAATTAAACTCTACAAGCAAATAAAGTAGACTGTAGAGTATTCAATGAAGTAAATATTGTTGGTGTCAAAGGAATATGTTTTGATCCAAAATAATAAATTTAAAAGAATATATTTCTTAAAAGCAAGAATTCTTTCCTATCTGTGTTAATCAGATTTGCATTTTCAAATCCAGTGTAGTGTAACTCATGATTTATAAATTATAAAATAAAATCGGCTCACAATTTATTATAAAAACAAATCAGCCCAATCCATCGGTTGCGGGGATAACCTGTATACTTACGATTCCACTGGTACAAGATGTAGCATGTAAAACGCAAATACATGGTCGTATTTATCCTTATTCTCACTGATCAATTCTTGATTGTTGATATCCATAACGGAGAATTGTATGTTGCGCTTATCGTTTCCTAATTTAGCTGCATTTATGGCCTCACTATCAATATCAGTCGCTTCCAGATGGTTAACATATTTTTCGACAAACGGATACAAGATGTGCTTTGTAATTCGCCCATCTGCACAACCGATCTCTAATATTTCTTCGGATTTCTTCCATTTAAAATGATTTTCGCAAAGTTGTAGGTACTGAACTGCATGTTTGCTGGTAAAACTGGCGTTATTTGCAAAATCAACCGCGTTAAACATAGCTAAGACTTGTTCTAGCCTTTAGTAGCTAGCACTTAGTATTTTATCAGAATTATATGGTTAAATTTATCGGAATTTTAGGTGCGTGTGAAACTAAACACGTGAACAAACATTGCTATAAAATAATAAAATTCTAGTTAATCGTTTTTTTCTCGGTGTTGAGTTTTTGTGATATCGGTTATAAATGTAGATAATCTATATCCTTGTTGATAATTTAATTCCGTGTTATCCGAGTCCAAGGGTACCAAAAACTTTACGTAATATTTAAAATATATCTACTTAATTAATATACAGTCGGAGGAGTGTGCCTCTGTTAATGAAGATAGGTAGTTTAAAACTGATTTCACTCGTTTCTTATATTTAATTTACCTGAATTATTGATAGTTACTATTAGGTACAATGTTTTAGCTGAATTTGGGCTGTGTTATAATTTTACAAACCAATCATATTTAAAGTAGGTATTTATATTTTCATAAATACATCACAAATTAATTAAAACTACTACTATGGTACTGATGACATTTAGTGTCTTTCCTTTAGTGTACTTATAAATTTCGTATTTTTTTAAAGGTGATATTTGTTTAGTGTTTGTATATTATGTGATGGTGATTTACTGCATTGGGTGTGAGCAGCAATTTGTCAAGCCGAAGTCATTCTATGATCGATTACCGCTAGCAACACAGGTAAACTTGATTCCTTATTTTCGGCAACATATTTTTAGTAGTGTTTCTTAAAGAGATTTTCAACAAACCCAGTCTGCTTGAATTTTCTGATTATCCTAGAAATGGTTGAACGGCTAATTTGGTTGTCAGGGTGTCTTTCATTGAGAATATCAGCAACATCGACTAATCGCTTGCTGTAGATGGATAACTACTATTATAAACATATCCAAAGTCATTAATATTGATTGAGTTAAAGGTAAGTCACGCTCGTGTAGTAATTATTGTATGAACTATTATTATCTACTGGGTGAAATATCAACTTTGCATCAAGATAACGAGTAATAATTTTGCGCTAGTTCTAAATAAACATTAGTTAGCGACCCTTTTAGTATCACTGGCATTGACTAATATTTGTCGTATAAGGAAGAATAAAAAAGAACAAAAAAAGAAAAATTTCGAGATAGGTGACAGTCACCTATCTTGAAATTTGTCTTTTTTGTCACAGCGACTTCATATTTGAATATAATTTTTACTTCTAAACAACATTTCCAAATAAAGTTTATCGATAATTATGAAAATAAAGCTACTGACTCGCTTGGTATATGGTACCGAAATTTACATATTTGACTGTTGTAGTATTGGTTTCATATAAGCCGCCAAGTTTTATAAAGAAAAAAATTTTCTGACAAATGGATAATAAAAATAATTCCATTTTATGCGGACTTTCCTGGACAGACTATATATACATATTGACAACCACTATGTCAATATCACTTGTAGGGACCTGTATTAGCGCCACCCATGTTAATATCACCACACTAGTTATCTTACACATCTGGCCGCTAACTATTATATATTTTGTGCATTTGTTTATTTTATATTGTATTTCCCCGGATTTTAATTCTGTTTGACTCACTTATTTTTTAAGAGCATATTTTTTACACTATTTGTATAGTTACTATAAAAAGCTTCGTAGAATGCGACAATTGTCAATATCTGTAACCAGATCGAACGACAAATAAAGGATTATTATTATTATTATATTCTGTAGTGTTAGCCGTTGTCATGGCGAATCCTTAATTCGTTCAGTCATGCGCGATCGACTGTTCACCAGGGCAGGCCACGATTTGTTCAAAACAATGTGGTTAGTACTTAAAAGTTTGAAATAGACTATACGTTATTTGACCACAGTTGCTTTCCGTCCTTGGCTGTTATGCTCCTTCAAGGTTAGCCGTTATTTCTAAAACACCCTGTATTTTCAGCCTAAAATAACGTTGATAGGCTAGATTCGCTATTACGTACTGTGCTGTTGATCCACAAGTTTCCGTGATTTAGGAAAACTTCCAAATAAAATAAAACAAACAATAATAAAAAAATATTTTATTGCATCCAAAATCATCACTTATAATAATAATATCACGATTCTGAGATCTGTATTCGTCAGCAGAAAATGAAAAATGACAGAATCAACATCGCAACCATCACTGCAAAGTTAATTTCAACGCCATTGCTAAAATTCATCACCACACCCTTGTTGCTTAGGAACGTAAAATTGTGTTCCTCTGTATTTGCTAAAGTCTTAACAACAGATCCTTCCACTGATGACGAAGAAATGACACTCATTATCCAGTCGTAGTAATACGGAACATCAGCGTATATGCCTGGGTACTCCGCGGTACCACAACCACTTCCTGTGGATACAACACCCATCAGAACACCATCGCAAACCAGTGGACCACCAGAATCGCCCTGTAAGATAAATATGTTTAATTAAAAATTGATTTTTGTTTCTTGAAAAAGTATCACTGATTAAAAATCGAGGTTAGGTTTTGGTCAGTTTATTTTAAAAATCTTGCGGTTACATGTTTCGCGTACAACTCATCTTCAGACCGTGCTACGGAAACAAATAAATATATGTTAAAATTTAATAATATAAATACAAACTATTGACATATTTTTAACTTAAACAAAACACGATCACACTTTTGTAATGTTAGTTGTTTTTAATTATGTGAAGTTGTCAGTTTACATTGTACATACCGTTAGTGGTTATCAACTAATTTGATAATCATCAGCTCCTTTCTTGTTGTATGTATGTGTTCTTGCATCATCAGGCCACTGTTACATTATTAGATTATATATTTTTCTTTTTGGTTTAAAAGTTTTAACGTATTATGTTGTTATATTTGGTTCCCTATGTACGTGCTTGTATATATGGTCCTCACAAAAGAATTCTATGTCATTCAGTAGGTATTTGTCTGATTTTCTGTGTTCTCTAGTTATTTCCAATTTCTCCATCAGATCAAGCTTCTTTGACTTCTTGCATTCTTGTAGTAGTTCTATATTATCCTGTTATCACTAGATTTTGTACTCTCAAAAGTCTCCCCATGACTGTATTGGGTGTTGCTAATATGTTCTTTTAATCTCTGCTTCAATTATCTTCGTGTTTGTTCTATGTATACGTTTGGGTAGTCATTGCATTGAATCTTATAGAATCCGCTTCTCTCCAATTTCCCTCTTTTCGGTTTTGTGTTGTTGAGCCGTTTCATTTGGTTGTTTCCTGTAGTGTATGTAATTTCTATGTGGTATTCTTTTAATCTCTTTCCTATATCTCTTGTAATTGTTTTGTTCTCGCTGTAACGTAATGTGATATATCGTTTTACGTAATTTGATATATCGTCGTTACGTGTTCATATGTCGGTAAATCTGTTTTATGCATTCCTTCTTCTTAATGTTGTTATATATGCTCATCACTTCTTAACGACTGTATCCGTTGTCTTCCGCCATCTTTGTAATTAAATCAATTTCCAACTGTCTCCTTTTTTCGTTCAATGGTACGGTGTGCATTCTATGCAATATGCTCTTAATGCCGATGTTTTTTAGTTCATTGGGTGTCCTGAATCTCTTGGTATAATACAAATGGTAGCTGTTGGTTTTCTGTGTATATTATATTCCAATGTGTTGTTTGGGGTTCTGGTGATTTTGAGGTCTAGAAAGGTAAATCGTAAGGCCAGCTTTGCTGCCTTCCCATATGCATAATATGTCATCGACATATCTATGCCATGATTTAATGTGCTTATTTAATACTATATATTTATCGTCGAAGAAAATTGAAGCAGAGATTTAAAGAACATAATAGCAACACATACAGCCATGCGGAGACATTTGAGAGTTGAAAATCATGTGATAACAGACGATAATATAGAACTACTACATGAATGCAAGAAGTCAAAGAAGCTTGATCTGCTGAAGAAATTGGAAATAACTAGAGAACACAGAAAATCAGACACATACCTACTGAATGACATAAATTTGTTTTCTGAGGACCATATAAACAAGCACGTACATAGGCAACCAAATATAACAACATAATATGTTAAAATTTCGAACTGAAAAAGAAAAATATATAACCTAATAATGTAACAGTGGCCTGATCATGCAAGAACACATACATACAACAAGAAAGGAGCTGATGATCATCAAATTAGTTAATAACCACTAACGGTATGTACATTGTAAACTGATAACTTCACATAATTAAAAACAACTAACATTCCAAAAGTGTCAACGTGTTTTGTTTAAGTTAAAAATATGTCAATAGTTTGTATTTATATTATTCAGTTTTAACATACAGGGTGTTTCAGAAATAACGGCTAACCTTGAAGGAGCATATTCACCAAGGACAGAGAAGCAATTTTGGTCAAATAACCTATAGTCTATTTCAAAGTTTTCAGTACTAAGAAAATTGTATTGAAGAATTCGTCTAAGGCCGGCCCTGGTAAATAGCCGAACGCGCATGACCCGTCTACGGTTACAAAAGTCCGTACAAACAATTAAAAATAGAGAGATTAGTACGTACCTAATCCAGAAATGTGGTGCGGATTTACAAACATTGTGATTATTAAGCGTTATCGTCGAACAAGACAAACCGATTTAACACAGCAACTACGCGTCTCGACCGATCAATGTTATGTCGCATTCTAGCCATAGAATTGCTATTCATCCGTCTCTGGTACTACACAATCACTACACAACTACACCGACATTAAGATTCCACAATCCAAATGATTTTTATTGTTGATAAACCAACTAACAGCTGATCGACCGTGACCACGCTTGTGTGCGTTCATATCAACCTGGCGAGTGTAGGTCATTGTCACGCTCAGCGAGAAGTGGTGGGAGCCGATATGTTGTCGGCGACGTTGATTTGCCACCAGTTGCAACACAACTGTAGTGGAGTGCTGTCGATTGTCTTCCGCTGGTCAGGGACGGACTCCGTCTTTCTTCATTAATTTTCTCAATAATGCGTTAAGTTAGACCATACGTTATTTGACAAAATATGCTTATTACGTCCTTTGGCATATGCTCCTTCAAGGTTAGCCGTTATTTCTGAAACATCCTGTATATCTATTTGCCTTCGTAGCACGGTCTGAAGATGAGTTGTACTCGAAACATGTAATAGCAACATTTTTAAAACAAACTGACAAAAACCTAACCCCGATTTTTAATCAGGGATACTTTTTCAAACAATAATGATGGTTTTTGGAAAATTGGACAAATTCATAGACAATTGATTTTTGTGTAGTGATTCATATATCGTGGTATATTATGTTTTTTGAAAATTTGAAATGTAAGGTATGTGTTAATAATGCTATTTCTCCAAAATTATATTGCCTACCCAAAATTCGCAAAGAGAATAGATATATGTATTTGTCCCCCCTTTACGAGTTAGCATCTTTTGCGTCTGAAATTCTTAGTAACTCCTTTAATAATTGGGATTGTTCCATGCTTGCAAATAACAATGAATCAGCGTTGAATAAAGAAAACCTCTTTTCTATTTGCATTGATTTATTTAATTTACTTAGAAGACATGTTTCGACATTTCTGTCATTATCAATTCTAAATAGTCAGGAGAAAACAATTACATGTATCGTAACAACATTAAATATATAATTTGGACGAAGCGATGATAATAAGCAACAAAAGCAAAACGTGTTGACAGCAGAAACGTACTCATGGTATATCATGAGAAAATATAAAGATAGAAATAAATTCACAAAAGAATGTTGTAGTAGTACCTAATTAATTTACAATAGCAGTGATAGCAGTATTTTGTACTGTTATTATGTTTATTAAGTTATTAACCTTCAAATACTATCAAGGTTAAAATGCTATACATAAATAAAACAACATTTTTTAGTAGATCCGTTATTAGTGAAAAAATAATTTTGGCCAGGTTTTCGTGTCAAATACCCCACTGTGGCGGCTGTAGTTTTTTAAGGGATTGAAAAAAAAATCTGATGTGGCCAGGCACATGACTTTATCATACAATATATGAAATTAATAGTTTAGCTGCATGAGAATCTATTTTATTGAGATAAATCGTAGGTATTGTCAAAGCATCAGCATTTGACACTACCTACACTACGTCATTAGAATAGTAGTTATTTATGTCACAAGTGCCGAAAGTACGGAATCGCGCGACGAGCGGTGATGCGGCGCGTCACCGAAGGCGAGGCGTCGCCGTCGCATGTGAGCGAGTCGCGCTATGTAGTTTTCGGCAGGAGTGACATCAACGTTTTTTGTGTTGCTTTTTGAGAAATACGTACTTACAAAAATTAAAAATGGTTATATTTCTGGATAGGAAATGTTAGGTTGATACCACTTCTACGAAACGTCAAGTTTAAAAAGCTAAATCAAATTCTGACAGATTGATATTCGTTCATGACACTGTAGATGTCACATCCGTACCAACATACTAAAACGTAACTATACGCATCGCTATACTTTATTTACAATTTTCTCAATTATTGTTTTTACAATTAGATAACAACGGGTTGATATTTCTTATCAACAAACAATCAAATTGGCGATCTTATTTTATTTGAATTTTGTATTTTCTACTTTGCCGCAGTAGAGCGGCAACGTTCCATAGCGGTTCTCCAACCTCTGATGAAATCAGCTGTTTTCGAGTGTGACAGCCATAGACATTTCTGTGGTGACAACACAAAAAAATATTTGTCAAATCCAGGCTACTTTGAAGTTTCATATCAATGCAGATGCGACCGATCTCGATCAAATAGAATTTGCTCTTAAAGCTAAACTATTAATTTTACCAAAAAATATCATAGGCATAAATTATTCAAAATTTCCTCTACTTTAATTTATTATTTAACTATTTTGTCGAAATTACTGAAATGGCGGCTCATTTGCAAAATCTTTCAAAAAGGCTTAGAATAAACTACCAGTTCCTTT